>JBCEWB010638402.1:0-17713 GCA_039654565.1 Peronia peronii
TCCTGGAAAGGGCAGATTCATGGTGTTTTTTTTGTTTTGTTTTGTTTTCTTTTTTAGAGGGCTGACATTGCTGCTTAATATTTTCATCAAACCAGACCAAGCGATTCTACCCTATTTGACAACAGCAAATTTCATAAGCAACTCTGGCATATGGACAATGTGTTTGTTTTGTTTGTTTGTTTGTTTATTTGTTTTTTTTTAAGAACAAACAAACGGACAAACAAAGTCGTGTTTAATATGGCTTGTCTAAATCAAATCAAATACAACTACTTTTACTATTATGGTACTTTCAATCTCAGCACAAAGTCGAAGCAGTCTGCAGTTTGTACTGATGGAGTCGTAGTTGTTATTTAGGTTGGCTGTTCTCACCACCTCTTGCCACGACTTTCCTGACAATAGTTTCAGTGAAGAACAATGTAACAGAACTGGTCCAGTTTTACACGTTCTGTTTTTGTGTTGTCTCATTTACTCATTCGTTTGCAGGTCATGGATGGATGGATTAATGGATGGATGTATGGATGGATGGGTGGGTGGGTGGATAGATGGATGTATAGATGGATGGATGGATAGATGGATGATGGACCGACTGATGGACTGACGGATGATTGATTGATTGATGGATGGATGGATGGAATTACGGATGGATCAACGGACTAATGGTTGACTAATGGTATATATATATACCTAGATGGATAGCTGGATGGATGGATGGACTGATGGATGGATGATCCTGAGGCACGACAGAAATAGAAAAAAAAAGAGAAACAAACAAATAAACAATTATGTAAAACATCTGGATGACACTATTTTTCGTTTAACCTTTTATTGAAGCAAAGCAAGAAACCAAAATGATAAACATTAAAAGATATATTTACAATACTGATACAGAATGTCATCAAGTGTTGTCTGATATTAATACATTCATCAAAATATAAATTGTGGCTTTGTTTTTTTCCCTGCATTTCATTCCGCATCTTTAGCACATATAACATGGCAAAATGTAAATCTAAGTTAGCGTTAAGTAATGATAGCTACATTTTCCTGTGTATAACTTTGTGAGACTCCAGACTTTGGATGTCCGACACAGAGGAATATGCAGAAACATCATTACAGTGGGTAGGATTTTTACTGTCTGTAACATAACAAAGTTTAAATCTGTGCTAATGAAATAAAAACAGTACATTGTATTTGTTTATGTACAACCTCTGGACCTTCCAGGATTTTCGTACTTCAGCTCACACAGTATAATGTACCTGCATATTCTTACATAGTATGACACTCACCAGTAGAAACCACCTCTAAACAGACTGACTCTAGAACTCATCTTCTGTTGGTAGCCTGGTGTTGTCAAACATTGGCATAAACAGAGTAATAGGCAAAAAGGATAATCAATGTAATCAGTGTAATCAATGCTGATATTGTCAATTAATAAAACATTGTACTAATATGGTTAACCGAACACACTCATTTTAAAATAATGAAGGTAATAGTACATAAATACGATAAAAATAAGACACCTTTAGGACAGCTTGGTATGAACAATTGTGACAATAATGCAAGGCTAAAAATGAAAGAAACCAAAAATAACTGAAGCACTGTAATCACTATTATAATAAGGCTATTCTTCACATGGTTTTGTTTTCCTTTTCCAATTTTTTTCCCACATGGCAAAATTACATCAACAAATCAAAAGTAGGTCATCGTAATAAATAAAAACCATAGGGTAACCATAAGCGCGGAAGAACGTAACAATGCACTTGTGAACTTTAAGCAGTTACACACAGACAAGTTTTATATCATATGTGACCATCTCTGATTCAACTAACAATATGTTTGCATTTCAGTACTGAAACAGCCTGGCTCTGAGAAAGAAACAAAGAAAGAAAGAATTTGAAATGAATTGAATACTACAGCCTTCTGGATGAATATCATAAGCAAAAAAAAATTAACATCCCACCATCTTCGAAAGTCAGGACTGAACCACATAGCAATGCAGCGGAGAAAGAAACAAGGAAATAAAGCATGAGACGGACTAGGATGTTATTGACAAACGTTATCTTATTTACAAATACGACTCATATATCAGATTTTTTTTTTATTGGTACCTATTTTTCCTCTCTCGACCCTTCGCCTCCACATCTCAATACCGTCATAAAAATGTTCAGATTTTAAAATTGGTATATTCCACTCCTGACCAACACCCCCCCCCCAAAAAAAAAAAAAAAATCCTCTCTCTCACACACACACACATACATACACACACACACTCACTCTGCCTCTCTCTGTCTGTCTCACTCACGCTTTATTCCTTTGTCTTGCTCTCTTTCTCATTTCGCTGTCTCTTTCTCATTTCTCATGTCCTCTTAATTTCGCTGGCTCCCCTAATGACAAGAAGTATCACAAGCATGTCTCTTGAAATATACCTGTAACAGTGACAGTTCAGGTATTATATCAGATTTGCTGATAGAACTCTAATCCTTGATGTCATTGGCCAGTTTGTCCCACCACATTCTCATCCGATCTGGATCTGAGGCTGAGCTCCTGTACTCTACATAGGTGTTGTTCTTGATGTTGTACAGGAGATCTCTGCTCAGCTTGTTCTTGGGAATGTCCTCTAGGAAGACAAAGATGAGTACAGGACGTCCAGTGTTGATACCTTCCAGTTTGGCCATCTCGATCTCATAGCCACACCAGTAACTGTCCAGTAGAGCTTCTGTCAGAAGGACCACAGTTTTCTTGCTAGAACAGACAGCGTTGACAATGTTAGAACTCACATAGTCACCAGCTTTGAAATCACGGCCGTGTAGGAAAATCCTCAGACCTCGATCACTCAGTTCTCTGTCCAAGGTGCCCTCTGCAAATTCGGCATCTTCAGAAGCGTAGCAGATAAAAGCATCATAGTCACGCTCGTTTTCTGGTGCATTGGAATTTTTCTTGAATCTCAAGTAGACTGCATAGTACAGGTATCTGATGTTCCAACGGAATCGATAGACGATGGCTCCAATGATGAGAGAACTCAGAGCTAATGTAGCAGATACCGCAAGAAAGAGAAGAAGAACATTGGATGCACATTGTTTCCTTAAGAGTGTTATGGTTTCTTTGTAATTGTCTTTAACGGGTGGATATTTAAAGTAAACGATGTCACAATAGTAGTTGTGCAAGAAGTTTGGAAATGCTTGTGACTTTGACATCCACTGTAGGAACGGCAGATTGTTACATTTGCAACTGATGGGTGTAAACTCCATGTAGATAGTGACATTTACTCCATCGTTCTTGATCAAGTTGTCAAAATAAGCTTGTGTTTCTTCTGACAAGGTGAACAAGTGGGTGTGAGATAAATCCAGAATACTAAGGGCTACAATACCTTTCAGATCTACATCGAAAGTTACAAAGGAATTTTTCCTGAGATAGAGGGAATTTAAACTGGTCAGATTCTTAAAAAGTCTTTCCTGCAAAACGGTTATAGCATTGTTTGATAAATTAAAGACTTTCAGATTGGTCAGAGCGTAAAAAACGTTTTCAGTTTTTGGGTCGGATAGAAAATCTCCCAGAGCGTTAGAATCAAGCCTGAGAACTTCCAGTGAAGAAAGGTGTCTGAAGAACTCTATGTCTATTTCTCGCACCGCACACATTGACAGGTCCAGGTATTTTAGTGAGCAGAAGCCATAAGTAGATCCTTTTAGGACTTCAAAATGATTTCCCGATGCGCTGATGTTCCTCAATGAATTTGGTCTTCTGACCACGATTTTTTTCCATTCAAAATTCAGTCCAGCATTATTCATTTCTACAATGACCAATTCGGGAGGAAGTTTGATTTCAAATGGCTTTAATTGAGACGTATAAATAGAACAGTTGCGGACGGACGGTTTCTCAACCCCTTTCTCGTAAGGATAGAGGATAGGAAGTCTATTTCGGACGCTGTAACCATTTATATAGAGAGTGGTCAAATGTTTCAGCTTATGCAGGTGCTGCAGATATGACCCAATAGTGAACCAATTGCCGCTCAGATCTAGAATGGTCAAGTTTACAGGAAGTAGATCAATTACATTTATGTCAACAGCCTCTAAATTATTTCCGTAAGCTTTCAGGACTTTCAAATGTGGAGGAATATTTTTTAAAAAAGACAGGTCCAAACAATGGCCCAAAGAATATCGATTAACTATTGACCCAATGCTGAGCTCGGTCAAATTTCCCAAGTGATATAGACCATCAAATATTGGTTGCAAATACTCGAAGCCTATGTTAGAATTATCAGATATGTCCAACTTTCGCAGTTTTTTTAAATTGTGGAACGGTTTGCCAGAGATCAAATAACCTACTATTTCGCAATTTTTAATAATTAAAATTTCAAGTGTTTCCAAGTTTTTGAAGGAATTAGTGTGCAGGCCATTAAGACGACACCTACAAAGCCGATATACTGTCGGGTGACATATGTTAGATACACCTCCGTCCATTGTCAGAGTTGTCAGTTTCGTAAGATTTTTAAAGCCCTCACCAAATGACGGTGAATGTTTATTCATAGGTACACCATCAAGGCTAAGTGACTCCAGGTTTCTCAAACACGAGAGGGCAACGTCCGGGTATCGTCGATCTAAATGAAGAAGGCTATTATTAGAGATGTCGAGGTTCGTCAACGATTTGAGAGGACAGAACACCTGATCGGGACAATGACCCTGAAAAAAAGTTATGTTATTTTGGCGCATGTTCAGTTCTTTCAAGTATGACAAGTTATAAAAAGTGTCCGTTTCCATTTCGAATATCATGTTGTCTGACAAATTGAGATACTCTAAGTCAGAATATCGAGCAAATGAGAGGTTAGGGAGATGTTGTAAATAATTACAACAAAGGTCTAGAACACGAATGTTAACAGGGAGATTCTGGGGAACTGTGTGACGTTGCTGCATGGAACAGTTAGCCAGGTCATCGTTGAGTTCACAGTTGTCAAGGCTGTCCTTTGGTGGTGGGTCCTCAATGACGTAGATGTAAGCATCAGTAGTGCCTGGTAGATCATAGAATGGTGTGGTCTTTAAGCCGCGGTGATCAGTACCTTTATCTGTGGTCTGAAAGGCGTCCGGACTTAATGATGTTATGGACATTTGTTCCTGAGTGCCAAGAGAGGTTATTGAGTCTGTGACTTCGGCAAAGAAACTGTCCGATTGAAACATCACTGACAAGATCCATATCATCAAGGCAGATGTTAGCAAATGTGTCATGGTGACGCCTGAGAATGAAATTCCATTTTCATATTAGACCGGTTGACATAAAACTGTTTCATTTGTTATGTAATAGATGTTGTTGCAGCAACGTTCATATAGGATTTTCACTACTCATTACTTTTGTTTCATTGGTGAAGGGGCGTGAATCCAACATGCGGACGCCTTCACTTTTTTGTTACATTTGACACGAGGATGGCAGCCCGCAGGCGGCGAGGATTTTTTTTTTTTTTAACACTCCTTTTGATAAACACCATTAAATCTGAAGTCATATTGGTACTCCTCGGCAAAAGATAGTGCATGTTGATACCAAAAACTAGTATTGTCGAGAAATAAAGGTAATTAAAATCCTGCACGGGGAACCCTGGGATAATCTCCATTTACTCAGTCCCGAAGGGCATGACGGGGAGGTGTCACGCTAATGCAGCTCATGTGCTAATGGTGAAGCTAGCCTTACACTCCATTTTAGATCTACAAAAATGTGGCTTCAATGCTGTGTGATTTTTCTTTTTTTTCTTTTTATCTTATCAATGATCTATGGGCCCCTATAGGAACATGGTTCAAAAGACGGTTTGAAGCCTATCGTTATTGTGGAATCCCAGAGACAAAGATAACACAACTTAGATCAAGATCAAAGAGCACAAATTTGGGAAGCCATCGATACCACTATTCATCCTTTTGTAGGTCTGTCTGTCTTAACGATGGGAATCTCTGCTATTTTGAAACATTCAAATTGTTTAAATCTTTCTGAAAAAAAAACATGATATAAACATACACACACACATACAAACACACACACACACATAAGCACAGACACACAGGGAAACAGACGGACAGACAGACCAGAATATGCTATTAGTATTTTGTTTTTATATCTACATCCATATTTGAAATTAAAACTGTTTTCTGCACCATATAGAGCGCCCTCTTTGTTTTCTTGGCTTCCATAACACAAAAGTAAAAGCAACCATGTCTCAGCAGAGCTGCTCATCTTTCTAGCATGGATCAATAGTTAAAATGACAGATAAAATGCAAAAAGAAAATGAAGAACGCAAAAAAAGAATGTCTGTGTCAAACCGGCTTTAAACAAGAGCTAATCGAATTCCATCTTTTGTTTATAACAAGCGACGTATTAACGCCTGTGCTCTGTTTCTTTATTGGGTCAAATAAAAAATCACTAAGACTGTATCAGGTTGAATACTCATTCAACCGTTTAAAAGTGTTGTATCTGGAAATGCTTTACGGTTTAGCTTTGATTTAAGCTTCATCTTCTCCCCTCCCCCCCCCTCCCCCCGATGTCTTGCTAGAAGTTTTTGTAATGCACTATGACAACATTATGAAAGTTTAGCCTAAAGTAGATTCTGGACCAAAGTCAAACATGGACCAAAACAGCGCAAAGTAAACCAATCTCGCCTACTGCTTTATCTAAGTTCGAAGAATATCTGAAGGCCACAAAAGATTAAAGCAGCCCTCTGGAAAAAAGAACATGAGACAAATTAGATGAAATACAGTAGTTACACCGTCACCTACAGGAATTGCAATAATAGGCCATGCTCATCAGTAATTGCGAGATTCATTCACGAAATGCAGTGTAAAAGTAGAATGATGACAACGTACTTAACAGTAAAGAAGAAATGCAGATTACAGACTGTTTCAACTGTCTGCAAAGACTAAAAGATCTCTGTTTGGAACTCGGGAGCTTAGTGTCAACTTCTTACCTGACCTTAATAACGTGGATCATTTGAGCAACGTCTAGAATCTTTCAAACATAAAGAATATTGTTCATTGACTGAAGTCTCACTATACTAGTTATATATATATATTATTGCATATATATATTATTTTAAAAAATCATGATATCCTCCTTTTCAATAACCCACAGTTAAAACACAGCTTTTTATTCTACAGTGCTAACTTGCTTACTGTAATGATCGTACATATTATCCAAGAAAATCTGTCCAATATACTGGGACACAACTTAACCTATAGCTGCTTAAGGGACAAAGTATCTGCCTGTCTTAGGAGATTTTCAAAGGCTCCTGCAGAATGACACCCCCTCCCCCTTCCACCAAAAAAAAAATAATTTCCTCATTTTCATCCTTCAGTTTTATAGGAAAAGAGCAGGTAAGTTTATGCATAATAATGTCAATTTAATGCTGAAAGACAAGGGTTTCAAATCTTTAAGAAAGTAAGGTTTGCGCTGACCGCAGTGTAATTATTACCTGCCACAGTCAGCTGATTGATTGCTTGACATAATGTGGGACATAAGTAATAGGTTAGAATTTACCAGAGAATGTACGAATTTGAAGCATCTTATGTCAAAACAAACAACAATATGACTTACTCAGTAAATGTCCAGTTTGACCGCAGTGCTCAGCAAGCCCATAAATATCAGCTGGTCTAACCAGGCAGCGAATAAGCGATCTGGGAAGGTCTTAGAGTGGCAATGCACTTTTTCCGGGTCTGATCTTTCCGACAGTGAAGTTGCCCCCTTCATGATAAATTTTTAACAGTAGCAAATTTCCTTTAGGAGACAAAATGTGTGAATAATCAGGTTCCTTTTATTTGTCATGTAAACCATCAGTCACCCTTCCTCAATCATTGCACTTCTGTGTGAATCACTGCACTTCTGTGTTGTTTTGTTTTAATTTCAGGAAGATTTCCACCTTTCCCAAAGCAACCCCCTCCCCCCCCCCCCCCCCCCGTCGTCTTTTTTTTCTTAACATTTTTATTTATTAAGTGTGCTCATTTTGTTTCTCTTTTATGCCTTCACGCCGTCTTAAATCGTTCATTTGTATGGTTGTTGGTGTTGTTTTGTTTTTGTTTCAATGTGCTAACAATTCAATCTGAGTAATGATTTAACGTATCCGCTCATAAAGTGTTAAGTTAATTTGCATACTAAAGACGAAAGTTTTGTATGCCTTCACGCCCTCTTAAATCTTTCATTTTTGTTTGTTGTTGTTGTTGCTGCTGCTGCTCTTGTTGTTGTTGTTGTTGTTGCTGCTGCTGCTGCTTCTGCTGCTGTTGTTGTTGTTCTTGTTTGTTTATTTGTTTGTTTGTTTGTTTGTTTGTTTTTTAATGTGCTAACAATTAAATGTGAGTAATGATTTAACGTGCCACTATTCATAAAGTGTTAAGGTGTTTTGCAAACTGAAGACATACAATCGCATACAAAATTAGACTTACATAACAGGTCACGCTGAAATGATTCATCTAAACCAAATCTATTTTACTCCTTTTTTCATTATGACACTTTTAGCCTATACAGAAAGTTGAAACAATTCTGTACTAATGTCGACGAAGTAGTTACACAGGTTGGCTGTGCTCCCCACCTCCTGCAACGACCTTCCAAACAACTATTATTGGAAAGTAAAGGGCAGTGTATCAGCGTTGGTCTGTGTTTTTCATGTTTCGTTTTCTGGATTGTCTCCATTTTCTTACACATTTGCAGGTCTGGGCTTTCTCAAATTTGAACAGACCAGTGCTGACTGAGCTAACCCATCTCTCTTTTTTTTTCTTAGGCCTTTCAATCCTAAGAAAGTAGGATTATCTCGGCTTTTAAGAGGTTGCCTGTTTTTGTTGAGAATTTTTGCGGGTAGAAATTTGGAAATTGGAAATTGTGCCCGGACAGCGGCACGCAGCCTACTCTTTCATCTTTCATCTTTTGAACTGCAAAGGCTTCTTTAACGTGGTTAACGTCGGAAATATATTCGCCTTTTCCGAGAAGGCTAGACGTCGGGCTTCCCTACCTAGAGCAAGCCAGGGGATCCTTGAGTCACAGAAAAAATGCAGGTTTCGATCTTGGTGTCCCTCATCCCCCGATGCAGCACCTGCGAGTCGATCCGCGCCTGTTTTCTCCATGAGCAGACGCCAAATCACATAGCCACTTCGTCCCCCCAGCTGACCCATCAAGATTTTATCTTTTACTTTTATACCTCTCATGCCTTAATGTTGACTGGACAAAAAAAATCAGTGGAGAATAAAGGAAGAGAAGCTAAAAGGGGAAGTTAAATGAATAATAATTATGGTGTGTGTTCCCCTACTCTGACTATGAGTCAATTCTATTCAAAGCTTTTGTTTTTTTACATTGTTTTAATTTCCTTCGATTGCGTCTGGGCAATTTGTATGAGACTCTAACCAGAATAATTAACCGTAAATTTTATACGATGATAATAAGTTAATCATAATAGAACTCAATATTTGAAACCAATGTATTATATTGTACTGCATTGTATTGTTATGTACTATGTTGTACTATATTATATTACATTGTTACATTTATATTATTTTTTACATTATTTTACATTTATTATATTATACACATTTATTTATTAACCTCCAACTGAAAAACAAAATAGGCAAAGTCTAGCATCAATTGAAACATAAAAACACAGGCTAACCCCAAACAACACAGCTATTACAAGTTCAAAAGACATAGACAGACACAGGAAAAAGCACACACAGAAACAATAAAAGAACAGTCCTATGAAATAATATGTGATTTGTGAATGGGTTAGTAACTAAATGAATCAGTTACAGGAAGTCGTGAGAATGGGTAAATGCGTGAGTTTAAGACTGATGAAGAATGACTGAGTGCAGGAGTGTGTTAGTAAGTAAATGAATGAATGATTGTGAGTGAATAAGAGAGTGAAGGAGTGAGTGCTGAAGTCAGTGAATGAATGTTTAGGTAAATGAATGAGTGAATGAATGAGTGATTGAGTGAGCAAATGACTGTGTGAGTGATGAAACGAGTGAATGAGTGAGTGAGTAATACATTGAAGGAGTGAGTGAGAAGGTGAATATGTGACAAAGTAAGTGAGTGAGCGAATGGATCAGTGTGTGAGTGAGTGCGAATGTGAGTGATTGAGTGAATGCTGTATGTTGATTGAATGAATTAGTGAATGAGTGAATGAATAAGAGAATGAATAGACGAGTGTGTTGGCGAATGCATTTTTTAACTACGTGGATCTGTGATTGCACCTTCTGTGGATCAGTGCATCAGGAAATGAATGCACATACCGAAGAGAGGAAGTGATTTAATGAATTCGTGATTTGATTATGAAAGCCTCTCTCCACCGTGATATTCTTCTCACAGCTTGAGATAAAGCTGAGAGTGACGACAACAGCCGTATAGTGTTAACCTCAGGAACAGGTAATTGTTGAAGTTTGTGTCAGAGTAATTTGCAATGCCCAACACTTTCCCTTTATAGAGTTACATCCTTTTCCCTTTCCTCAACCTTCTTGGATATTTAAATCAATGGAACGATGGATAGATGGACGACGGATGGATGGGTGGATGGACGAATGGATGGATGAATGGATAGATGGATGGATGGATCGATAGATGGATGGATGGATGGAAAGACGGATGGAAGGATGGATGGATGGATGCATGGATGGATGGATGTATGGCTGGATGGATGAGTGGATGAATAAATGAATGAGCCTTAATAAAGCATAAATAGGAAAGAACAAAACAAATAGACAATCACACAAACTAATGCCATAACAAAGACATAACAAAGACGTTCATTTTTTGTTTTTATTGAAGCGATTAAGAATTCTCAAAAAAAGGCTATAAATACAAAAATTTACTATAGTGATTTAGGCAATTATTAAAATGGTCTCTACACGTTTAAATATTACTAAAAGATAAACGTCATCAACACATTGGATCCTTATGCTACCATCTTGAATCAAGCATTTTCCAGTTTTATTTTTATTTATTAGACTCGCATGAATGTTGTAACTTGTTCTTTTCCCCATCATATTCGGAATCTTTCGTACCTGTAACATAGCAAACTTTATATGTACATTAAGATTAAGTTACTGACAATTACAATCGACTATGTAAAACTTTGTGAGGCCCCAACGTTTGGCCGCCTGGCATAGAAGAATGTGCTAACATATCATTCCATTGATCAGTATCTTTATTATTTGTAGGATAACATAGTTTAGATCTGAGCTACGGCTAATGAAACGAAAACAATATCGACTTATATACATCTTTGAGAGACTCCAGCCTTTTGACACGGCGCCAGACACGGTTTCATGCATCAACATATCCTTGCAATGTGCGACATTCATCATTGAAACCATCACTAAAAAGACAGATTCTAGAACTAATCTTCTGTTGCGTAGTCTGATGAAGTCAAACGTATTGTGATACGGGGAAGGGGGGGGGGGGTAATAAATAAATGATATGTCAAGTGTCATCAGTGTCATCAATAATCGATTCTATGGATAAGGTTAATCACCAGTCCTTTTAATAACAGTAACTATAAATATAGTAGAGCATAATGAAATTTAAAAATATATATATATATATCATCAGGACAGCATGGTATGAACAAACGTGACATCTCCCTACGGCTAAAAACAAAAGAAATAAATAAACATTGCAGCTTTATAACTACTATTATAATAAGTCTATTCTTCATATGGCTTTTATATATATATATATATATATATATATTTTATTATTATTATTTCCAGAAAATATAGCAATAAATCTTAACTATATTATAGCAATGAATCAAATAAATATGATAGTAACAAGCAAGGAAAAAAGTAGCAAAACACGCTTGTGAAGGCATTTGTGACACAGGCAAGTTTTTTTGTTTTTTGTTTTTGTTTCTTTTTTTTTCTATTGCTATTTTTATTATTTGTGACCATATGCCATTCAAATAACATTATGTTTGCATTTCAGTACTGAGATAATATCGCCCTAGGCAAGAAAGAAAGAAAGAAAGAAGGTCTTTAAAAAAGCAAAACGAAATAAATTATAATACAGCCTTCTTAAAGAATATCATAAGCATACAAATTTAATATCTCACCAACTTGAACAGCAGTAAATCATTGAATCACGTGACAACACAGCCGAGAAAATAACCAATCAATTAATAAATAAAACATCAGGCAGACTGTAAATTTATGGGAAGACACTATAATATTTACCGGATTTTTGTTTCTGGGAACTGTTTTTCTCTCCACCCTTCCTCTCCGCATGGCAATACCGCCTTTATAACTATCAGATTTTAAATTTGGTGTGTTCTTCTCTCTCTCTTTCTCTCTCTCTCTTTGTGTATCTCTCTCTCCCTCTTTTGCTTTCTCTCTCATATACAAACTCATTCATTCCCTCTCTCTCTCTTCTACTTTTTTCCTATGTGTTGTTCTCTTTCTCGTTGTCATCTCAGTTCGCTGGCTCCTCTAATGACAGCAAGTATCACGAGCATGTCTCTTCAAATATATCTATAACAGTGACATTCACAGCAGGATATTAGATTTGGTGATAGAACTGTAATCCTTGCCGTCGTTGGCCACTCTCATTGCCTTTCTCATGTCCTATCTCTTAATGACCACACTAAAGTGGGTGTGTGTCTCTTGAAATAAACCTGTAAGAGTGACAGTTCTGGTATTAAATTAGACTTGGTGATAGAACTCTAATCTTTGATGTCGTTGGCCAGTTTGTCCCACCACATTCTCATCTGATCTGGATCTGAGGCTGAGCTCCTGTACTCTACATGGGTGTTGTTCTTGATGTTGTACAGGAGATCTCTGCTCAGCTTGTTCTTGGAAATGTCCTCTAGGAAGACAAAGATGAGTACAGGACGTCCAGTGTTGATACCTTCCAGCTTGGCCATCTCGATCTCATAGCCACACCAGTAACTGTCCAGTAGAGCTTCTGTCAGAGGAACCACAGTTTTCTTGCTAGAACAGACAGCGTTGACAATGTTAAGTGCTAATGCAGAAAACATATTATTTCAACCGTTTGCAAAGACTGAAATATCTCTATGTGGAATTAAGGAGCTTAGTGCCAAATAATTGCCTGACTTTGATAAGAGATTTCCATAGGCTGCTGCTGCTGCTGCAAATAATAATAATAATAATACTTTTATTTCCATTCTTCAATTTTTACAGGTAGCGAGCACGAAGGTATGAACAAAATAATGTCAATGTTATGCTTCAAACCTTACTGAAAGTGAGGTTTTGCATTCAGAGTAACTAGTACCTGCCACAGTGAACTGACTAGTTGCTTGACATAATGTGATATCAGTGAGTTAAAGTTTAACAGAGACTGTGTTTATGCACACAATTTAAAGACTTACTCAGACGGTATCCAGTTTGATCACAGCTTTTGCCAAATCCTGAAGTCTGAACGAAAGTAAATAGAGCCCACTCTAGACAGTGACTTCCAGCGCCCCTGTAGTTCTGACCATGAAAATGTCTCCTTTATAATACATATTTATCAGTAAGAAAGCGCCAAAACCTTCCCGACATAAAATATGTGATTAATCAGTTTACTTTTCTTTGTCATGTGAACTGAGACATTTTTTAAAACTCATTTAACTTCTGTGTTAATCATCATAATTATTTCTCTGTTGTTTTGTTTCTGTTTCAGTCGTATTTACTTCCGCCCCCGCCCCCAACTCCCTTGCTTTTTAACATACTTTTTGTCATCCCTGCTCATTTTCTTCTCTTTCATGCCTTCAGTCCATCCTAAATAGTCCTTTTTCTTTCAGTTTTTTACTCGGTAAATATTACTGGTGGTGTGCTAGCCATTGAATATAATGACTTAATTATCCCTTACATAAAGTGTTAAAGTGCTTCGTATAATGATGGCGAGGAATAGGAAGGGACAGAAAGACCCTTAAGAGAAACAAACTCATGTAATAGTTTAGGCATTAATAGAGCTATGACTCTTCAAACCAAATACATTACACCTTAATTTTTCCATTCTGGCTCATTCGGTGTTTTCAGAAGCTTTGTATCCTGTACTGGAGATGTCGTGGTAATGACTTTACTGACAATATTACAAGGTAAAGGGCAGTGTATCAGTGTTGGTCTGATGTTATACCTTGTATATAAGAAAACTTGTAGATGAGTGGTCATCTGTTTGATTGTTTCTTACTGAACAGAACTCGCCATTTCATTGACAAGATTGACCAGAAATCTTGAAAAGGAAATTGTAAATGGAGAAAGTGTTCCCAAGAACGATAATAATAAATGTTTAAAAAAATAATAATATTGAAATGACAGACAAGGAGATGAAAAAAAGGGGAGAATAAAGGAAGACAAATGGAAAGGAAAGGGCTGGAGGTTATCAAAGTGGAAGTTAAATGATTAATACGCTGTGTATTCTCAGACTCTAATAATGGAGTCATCATATTCAAAGCTTTTAATATGATTTTTTTTGTCCTCAACAATTTTAGTTTTCTTCGTTTGCGTTTGGGAAATTCAAATACGAATCCTGGCAGAAAATAATTACCGTACATTTTCAGGCCATTTTAACGGATTAATCTTATTCAAAAAGAGTTTTTTTTCAAAATTCATACATTGTATTATATTATACTGCACTGTATTATATTATATTATATTATATTATATTATGTTATATTATATTATATTATATTATGCTACACTTTACACATTTCTTTGGAAGTGCCCAGGTGCAAAATAAACTACAAAAAGTCTTGCACAAATTGATACTGAAAAACACACGCCAATCCATAAAAAAACCCCATAAAACAAAGGCAAAACACATAGACAGTCACACGAAAAACCACACACAGAAACAAATGAAGAATAGTCGGTAAAATATTTTGTAATTGGATTTCCGAATTACTGAATTAGTCACAGTAAGTCCGTGACAATGAGTAAATGCTCGAGTTTTTGAGTGAGTGGAGAATGACTGAGTGATAAGAGAATGAATGAATGAATGAATGAATGAATGGTTGAATTAGTGAATAATTAGGTGAATGAGTGATTGAGTGAGTGCGTATGTGAGTAAGTGAGTGGGTAAATGAGTGAATGAGTGAGTGAGTAAGTGAGTGACTGATTATGTGAGTGAGTGAGTGAAGGGAGTGAGTGAGTGAGAAAGTGAACGATTGATTTATCAAAGAGTGAGTAATATGTGAGTGAGGTAGTGATAAGTCAGTCAGTGAGGAGAATGTGGATGCGGAAATGAGTGTGCTATTGGATTAAGATTGAATGAATAAATGAGTGAGTGAAGAATACGAAAATGAAGAGATGAGTGCGTGGGTGAATGAAATATTTTGATTGAGTGTGTCAGTGACTTCATTTTCTGTACATCATTGCACCAGAAAGTGATTGCAGGTACAAGAGAGGAAATCATTTAATGGTGACGTGACCGGGTAGTGTAAATTCTCTCTCCACGGTAACACTCTTTTCACATCTTGAGTAAAAGCTGTGAGTGACGAAAACAATTTATAGTGCTACTTAAAGGATAAAGTATGTGTTGAATTTTGTCACACAGTAAGTTACACTTCCTGACTCTTGCTCCCTTGCTGAGTCACATTCACTCTCCTTTCTGAAACTTTTCAATGGACGGATAGATGGGTGGATAGATGGGTGGATGGATGGATGGATGGATGGATGGATGGATGGATGGACTGAAGCATCGATAGGTGAATGGGTGGGTGGAAGGATGGATGAATGGATGGATGGGTGGGCGGATGGACAGATCGATGGATCGATGAATGGATTGATGGCTGGTTTGATCGATGAATGGATGCATGGATGGGTGGATGGATGGATGGATAAATGGATGGACAGATGAATGGAGCCTTAGGGCCGATGAAAATAAGAAAAGAAAAGAAACAAATAAACAATCATACACAATATCTCCATAACACAGTACTTCATATATTTTAATTTGTTGAAGCGAGTAAGCTTTGTCAAAAAAGAAAAAACAAAATCAGACCACAGATTTAGGCAATCATCAAGACTATGTGTTCTCTAAAGGTTGAACTGTCACTGGAATATAAACGACATCGCAATGGATGTAAATGCTACCATGCTGAAAAATCAAAGTTGGCATTCTCCAGCTTTATTTCCATTCATTAGAGACTCGCATGAACTTGTTACTTATTTTTTCCGCATTATATTTCTTATCTTTGGCATGTAACATATAAAACCGTATATCTCAATTCATATTAAATTAAGTGACAATTATATCCGTCTATCTACAACTTTGGGGGACTCTAGTCTTGGACGGCCAACCAAGAAGAATGTGCCAACATATCATTACAACGAGCGGTATCTTAACCATCTGTAATACAACAAAGATTAGATCTGAGCTAAAGCTTATGAAACAAAAACAATATGTACAACTTTGGGAGACTTCACTCTTTTGGCGCCAAACAGAATGTAATCGACAGTCAGTATTAGAAACCATCACTAACCAGGCAGACTCTAGAGGTCATCTTCTGTTGGTAGTTCTGATGTAGTCAAACTTACTGTGACGCAGAAAGTAACAGGTAAAGGATATGCAAAGTATATTCACTGTTAAGATTGTCAATTGCATGAATCAAGATAACCAAACATGCTTATTAGTAGAAATAATAAATATAGTAGAACATAATGATAATAAGATAAAATATCGTCAGTACAGCATGGTATGAACAATTGTGACATCTCTGCAAGGGTTAAAAAAAAAAGAAATCATCAAAAATTGCGGTATTATAATCATTACCATCATTAGACTATTCTTAGCATGACTTATTTTTTTTTTCCTTTTTTATTTTATATATTTGGTGTTGTTTTTCACATAGCAAAAGCAAATATAGCAACAAATCAGAACTATTTATCCCACTGAACCAAATCTATACAATAATAACAAACAAGGAAAAAAGTTGCATAACACTTGTGAATTAAACCAGTTGTACACTGATAAGCTTTGTTTCTTTTTTTTTGTTTGTTATTTGTTTGTTTGTTTGTATGTGTTCACTCGTTATTCAAACAACATTATGTTTCCATTTCAGTGCTGAAATAAGACGGCTCTAAGAAAGGAAGAAAGACGACCTTTAAAAAAAAAAAATAAAGTTATGTCATTAATTACAATACAGCCTTCCGAATAGATATGATTGACAGAAACTCTAATATAGTAACATCTGTGACAGTGGTGAATTATTCAATTAACAGGCATTGCGGGCGAGAAAAAAGCAAAGGAATTAATGAACAAAACATGAGGCAGATTGTAATGATATTTAAAAAATTGTGTGGTTTACAAAAATATCCGATGTTTTGAAGTTATTTATTTTTGAAATATTTTCGAAATAATTTTTTTTCTGGTAACTACCTTTTTTCCCTCCATTTGCCTCAACATGGCAATACCGTCCCCATGACTTTTAGAATGTAAATTGTATGTTCAACTCCTTTCTCTCTCTCTCTCTCTTTCTCTCCCACTCTCTCTATCTGACTATCTCTGTCTCTCTCTGTGTATTTCTCTCTCACTCTCTCATTCTTTTTCATTCACTATTTATTTTTATGTTTTGTTCTCTTCCCCATCGCCTTTCCCATTAATTCTCTTTCTCTCTCCTAATGACAAGAGATGTCATAACGTCATGGCATTGGTAGATAGATGTCAGAGTGACATTCCTATCATGATATCAGATGCGGTGATAGAACTCTAATCTTTGACATCACTGGCCAGTTTGTCCCACCACATTCTCATCTGATCTGGATCTGAGGCTGAGCTC
>JBCEWB010638513.1:0-17713 GCA_039654565.1 Peronia peronii
AAAAATTGGCAACTTCTAAAAAAGCCGAGATAATCCTACTTTCTTTGGATTGAAAGGCTTAAGAAAAACAAACAAACCCATCCCCAACGGATCAGAGATCTGTAAGGTACGGCTTATAGGTTTAATTCGTTAAAATAGTTTATCCTCACTCTTGTTAACTGAGAGGGCGAGCCTTCTTGTAACATGTTTTCCACACTGTATGAATTGCTCCTGCAACATTCTGTCCAGGTCATACTGAAGACACTACCTTGACTCTGTGCTCGACCGAGTTGTACACTTCACAGACCTCGCAAATAATCTGTTCTGTTGGCAGTTTGGTTGCCCCCAGTCTACATCTTACATTTGCTTATTGAATGAATTTCTTAAGTTGAGGTTTAGTTGAGTCTTACGCCTCACTGATAGATAGAACCTCCTAATTTCTCGATTTTTTTTTTCATTACCCTCCCACCTCCCCTGCCAAACTTTATCAATTTTTTCTTTATTAACCTTTTAATCTCATCTGATCCTAATCCCACTAATATATATATATATTTAATATGTAGTTCCTTGTTTGGCCAATCTATGTTTCTCTTTCTTAAGCCTTTCAATCCAAAGAAAGTAGGATTATCTCGGCTTTTTAGAAGTCAATTTTTGCTGAGAAATTTTGTGGATAGAAATTTGGAGTTTGGAAATTTTGCCCGGACAGCGGCACGCAGCCTACTCTTTCATCGATTTTGAACTGTCAATGGTTCTTTAACATGTGTGACGTACACACGGGACCTCCGAAATATATTCGCCCTTATCCGAGAAGGCTAGAAGTCGGGCTTCCCTACCCAGTGGAAGCCAGGGGACCGTTGAGTCGCTGAAAAAATGCGGGTTTTCGATCTTCCTGTCCTTCCATCCCCCGATGCAGGACCCGCGAGTCAATCCCGGCCCGTTTCCTCCGAGAGCAGACGCCATACCACAGAGCCACTACGTCCCCCGGCCAATCTATCTGCCTCATCATTTCCTTTAATTCCAGTGTATAATGCTGGCCCCGCCACAGCCAGGCCCCGCAGAAATTCGTTTTCGCAACTTTTGCACGAATTCGTGTACCCCGCGAGTTTTACGAATTTTTGTAACTTATTGCAACTTTTATCAATTTTCGCAACTTTTAAGCGAATTCTATCAAAAAAGAAGAAAATAATAAGAAAATAAATTTTAGCAATTTTTTTTTTTTTAAATCATCATTACAATACCGACATTCATGATAGATAGGCCTAGGTACGGTTGTAGGCCTATTTGGCATGGCCACATTCAACTCTTCAACGTTCGAAGAGCAATAAATTGAGGCCTAGCCTCGTCAGGCCGAACGATCGAAGTCTAGAAATCTATAGGACTGGAGATTCAATGCGTCACGTCGGGTCTTCGCGTCACCTAGGTCCGCGTCCTGTTAGACTGTACCAATTTGCACTAAAACTGGCTGATTCTTCTGACCATAGAGCTATTGAAATCAGCCAATTTTGGTGCAGTCTGATATGATGCGGACATTGGTGACGTGAAGACCCTCCAGTCCTATAGATAGATCTGATCTGTACTTTAATTCATGTATGTGGGGCATGATTTTGAGTTCAGTGCGAAGACCTAGCCACGAAAATAGTATAATCAAATCAAAATCTAGGCTGGATATCTAAATAATAATTTTGGAGTCCCTACTGTCGCTCGTCCGGTTTCAGTTTACCGGTACTGTCGAGTCCAAATCAAAATCTAGATCGCGATAAACAACACTACTAGCGTCGACTTTCGGATTTGGGTTTCAAGTTGTCAGTAAATCTCGCCTTTTTTTCCTACCAAGTGTGTTGACTTAAGATGACTTCTAGAGTGGATTTTACCCCATTTTTTTATAAGCCACATTCAATCCAGTTGGACAAAAATTGTTTCTTCTCTCACCCTCTCTCTCTCTCTCTATTATGGAATGCACCAATAAATGGGATAACACTGAAGAACAATTCTAATCCTCTACTAAAGGTAGGCCTGTGCATGACCGGTCATGATAACCGGTTATATCGGTTATGGACACCGATGACCGAAGATCGGTTACGTTGACGGTCATGATAAACCGTGAAGCGAAAGCGTTCATCAGTAGCTACACCGGTGTCTTTGATCTCGGGAAAACTCCGTTCGTCAGCGACACGCGTTCGTCCCAATGTCATCCTTATCTTATCCCTCCCCCTATGTATGACCCTTTTCCTTTTTTACTTTTTTTTTTAACTAAAGAGAAGAAAAGAAAAAAAACACAGCGTTGAGTTTTACTCAGTATTTAACCCTAGCAGTGCCAAAGGGCAATCTGCCAGGGTGTTATGTATTGTACTTTGCATGTGAATTATGTTTTAGATAGCTGTATTACAGTAAGAGGAAATTCGTCTCATATGTGTAAATGTCATTTGTGTCTACACGGTCATTTCGGTCATGCACAGGCCTACTTTGCATATTAATTAAGTCTTAGATAGCTACAAAACGGTAGCACGATATTCGTTTCATACATGTATTATTGCAATTTTTGTCTCACTCTTATTTCTTGAATATGAATCCATATCATAGTGAAAATGTTGCGTTCTGTTTCTTCTGGCGCTTTTATGGTTAAGGCCATTAGAATGGTCGACTTCGAGGCGCCCGGCGCAGTTTTGTATAACATGCTTCCCACTTGTCCCCTCTCCCCCCTTATACACCCTTCAACCCCCTCCCCCGTGCAAACTTCTTTGAATGAACGACTGAAACAGACCATAGTGTATGCGCCAATTTACGGTATCTTGAAAAAAAAAAAAAGGTAAAAGTCGTATGAAACAGACTATTGTTGAGTCTTAGAGTTAGAACACGTGGTATGTCCTTCCCAAATTAGTAACTGATGAGATGATTGCCACTATTTTTTCATCAAATTAAAATCACAACTAATGAGAGTTATAACGTAATATTTGGTATCAAACTGCACTAGAATTCGACGCCCGGGCGATCTGTAGAGTCAGATTTGTGAAATATTGAGTTTCACACCCCAAGTTTTTCTTAATCTAAGTTCCCGGTCAGAGGTCAAGTGAGGGAAACTCAGGCTGATAGAGGGTGGCGGCATTTTTTTGTTTTTGGTCACAACAGACTAAGGTCAAGGCCATGACCATAACCATAACCGATGTGACGTCACACATGACAAAGAAGGAAATATTTAACCGATAGAATAATCGATCGTCGACGGTCATGGGAGAAAGTTAACCGGTTAACCGTCGGTCACGAACATTGTCGGTCATACACAGGCCTAACCAAAGGTCCTTTTCTTTCTTTTTTTTTTTTTTTTTCCTTGCTTGGTTTATTTCGTCTTTCAACCTCCTTCCTGGTGGTTATCTCGAGTTTTTCTTTTTTTCCTGCGAATTTTATAATTTTATTAAATATTTTTGGTTAAAGTTATAAATTTACATACACTAACAATATATCATCCTCAAGTAATCAAAACTTTCCAATGTACTGCTCTGACAATCCCGGGATCCTTTTTTTCCCCCAGATCTGGATCTACATAGCTCTAATAAGTGTCCAATCATCATTAAGTCCCAGCTTTAGATCTGGAATATATTGTTCAACATGCTGCGAATTGTGAATATTAAATTCTTCGGATAAGTTGCAAAATAAGATTCAGAAATTCTCTGACAAATTATCGCAAAACGTATGTCTTTGAAATAGCTTTTACGACAAGTCACAGTATGGGAACAATAATGCAGAAATATGAGCTTTAATTAATGCAGCTTTTACAACAACAAGTTACAAAATTATAGCATTCATACATATGCAGTTTCGCAAAACATTTTAAAATTCAGCTTTTCGGACAACCTGCGAAATGCAGTCTTTCCGACAAGTTGCAAAATAACAAAATGTGAAAATGAATCCAGTTTTTCTGACAAGTTGTAAAATAAGAGCGTTAATGCAGTTTTTTCAACAAGGCACGAAATGTAAAGAATGTCAATGCAGCTTTACTGAATACATGTAGTTGCAAAAAGTATGCATTGATGCATAGAACAAAAACAAAAACACTTTTTAAATACTTTTTTGTATGATCGACGCCACAGTTAGAAATGCATCTTGTGATATAAAAATATATTCAAATCATACATACAGAATTTAGTGCGCATTCTCATATTAAGAGAGTTACCATAGTTATCATGGCTGACTTGTCCCCAATACCATTTCTACCACATTTCGGTACCAGAATGTCTGCGTGTTCCAACACCCAAAGCATAATTAAGACGGTGAATAACAAACATTTTCAAAAGATCACGACCAGCCGATATTTCTGAGAGATTTCTCCACTGTGGAAGCTGAAATTCTATTAGGCAGAAAGCCGTTTTGCAGTATCTTCATCATAAAATGGACTGTAAAGAAAGGCAAACTTTTATCACATGATAAAATATATGTATAGTGACTGCAAACAAACGTGTTGTCAAATTCGCCAGCAGAATATCTGACATGACCCATAAGACTGTTCATTATTGAACAGAACAAAGCCAGTTGATAGAGTGTTACTTTTTTAAAGAGAGAAAGAAAGAAAGGGGGGAGGTAATGGGGACAAAAAGGATAGGAAATGGAATAAGAAAAGAGAAGGAAGAAGCTGATAGACTATAAAGATATGAAGAGACGAGTTTTTTTTGTTTGTTTTTTTGTTTGAACGGTAATCGTAAAAATATCCATGTATTTGTCTTTAGCAAAACTTTAACTCTTATTGTACCAAATTTGACAAATTTGCTGTTGTTGTTTAGTTTGCTATAATCGTTGAAATGAATAATATCATTACACTTTAAACAAATAAAAACCGGTATTTCCTCGATTATGTCCCTTGATTTTTATATGCATTATTGATTTTTTTTAGGGTCCTCATCACTCACTTGACCCATTTGCTGAGGTGGTTCTATATCAGTGCTTGAACTATTTGTTACCATAGGTCATCCCATCTGTTAATAAAATCTGGTGCTTTCCTCACTAATTTGCACGATTTTATCCTGACTCCGCAACACCTAGAGAACTAATTGAATTGTACTTTAGGCTTCACACTATGGCTTTCCCATGATGAAGTTTCTTGAACACAGCCCGACTAGCCTACAACTCCTGGGATAGACGGATGGGGCTTGCTTGAATAGCATCGAGGGTGTCGACCAGCCTAAACTATCAGAATACATGAATAAGTAAAAATCGTGTTTTCACTGATTTTAGAAACTCGGACTTTTTCTAGATCGATTGAACTAGATCTAGTCTGGGTTCTAAAAGCCGAAAAATCATCATAAAGTGTCAACAAAAAAAAAAAAAAGAGAGAGACTTAGAAAAGGATAAGATTAGGCAAAATCATGCTTCATATCACAGGCACCAGCACGTAGATTCAAGACATCTATTAAGGTTTAATAAGCTAGATAGATCTAGATCTAGATGTGGTTTTGTTTTTTTTTTTCCCCAGGGCCAAACGTCGGTAGACAGATAAGGAAACTACCCCAGCGCTCAGTTCCATAGCATAGGACAGAGACCCAGCGGCAAACATGCATGGGCCGAGGCTGAAGAGCTTACATTACAACAGCGCCGACCTCTGACCTAAATTGAACCCGACAGAAATCGACCTAGAGATAACATGAAAATTGTGTTATCTAGGCCAGTCTGAACTTCTGCCCAAAACGACGTTGCCTCTTCTGCACTGTCTAGATCTCAAGTTGCTTGAAGCCGAGACCGATCGATTTGTAGACTCTATCGTATAAGGTCAATCTCTCTTAGTAAGTGCTTACTGCAACTAAATCAAGGTCTATGTGTATTTTATGCATGAGTTTTATCAATTGATCATGATGTGTTGTGGAAATGAAGGCATAGATTAGACTCTATATATTTATATATTAAGAATCTGTTCGTCGATTGCAATATTGCAGAATCGGATAATAACTACATTTTAAAAAGTATACATTTATTGTTGGCACATGTTGTCATATGCATTTCTAACCAGCACTGGGGCTCAACAAGTGTGATAGGTTAGATATAGAATCTAGATCTAGATCCAGATCTAGTTATTGTAGATCTAGATCTAGACCTAATCCATCTTCAAAATGATACCAGCATTCGGGAATGTCGTACATTTTTTTTTTTTTTCCTAGATGTAGATGTAGATCTAGGTCGAAAATACATGTGAGTCCGATCATGTCTTCAAATTAGATCTACTTGTGAAGAAAAGTGTGAGCAACAAACTTTTTGCCAGATGAAAGTGTATCGGTATTTTAGAGCTATGCCATTATAACCTCCACTAGGAGGTTGAAAGACGTATTATAGAACGTAATGTATGCCATCATGTCTGGTTCTTCTATCGAGTTCATGTTTCACTGAATCATTGTTTGCGTTGGGATTTAGATGTAATAGCACATAAGCACGATAGTAGCAATATTGTGTCAAGCACAGTGAGTACGTTCACACGTCAAATGCTGATGAAAGTATATAAATTGGCCAACAAAAAATAACTTAATAAGCATAAGTTGGATAATAATTAAGTGCAATGCGCCGAGTTCACCTTCAACCATTATTATGCTTGACCATACACGGCCTCTTCCCTCCACCCCTTCCTCCCCCTCCCCCCTCCATTTCACCAGTGCAAAACGCGTGACAGTGGAGGAGAAAAAAGGCTTTGCCCTGACAAGTTTTTATAAGAGGTCAAAATGCGATGTCAAAATGCACAAAAATGTTCCAATCATAGAAATATAGCTTGCTAGGTCTCTTGCTTGTGAGTGCGACTTTAGCCTGTAGGCAAGGCCTACTTGGATCTCCCTGCGTCTTTGATTCCCACTGCACAATCCATGGATATTATAATTATGTAATTACCTCACAGTTAGGCAGGTTACAGTCAATCAGTTTTACAATGAGTGTGCATGACACTAGAAAATATAAATTGTAATAGTTTAATGAATGTTTTGGCACTGAATGGGAGTGTCGCAGCTCACCATACATGTAATATCATTAAACTGCCCTCAGCTATTGATAAAATGAGTAGCACTCTTAGAAAATATATCAGATGGTAAAAAAACATTCAATTTTTTGTTAAATATGCATTCTTATAAAGTTGTTATCTGCCATGCATTTTAAGACATTCAGGTCATGTGGAGATTTTTCCCTGATTTTATAATTATATGAATTTTTTGATTGTCAAAAATTATTTTGAGCTACTAGAAAAAAAAAAAAAAAATCAGTCCTTGAAAGAGAAGATTGCAATTCAACCTTTGAAAGCCAAATTACCTCACTGGTAAGTGCTAAATTCACTTTTATATGATCTAACGTATTTTTATTACATGTATATAGGATTTTGCACCTCCATGGAAGTAGCACTTAATTGTAGACTTTCAAAGATCGACATGTCCAAAGGTTTGCATTCTTTTCACTTTCATTCACTATCACACAGGATCTGCAGTTGTCCATGCATTGCTGAATTTTGAATTGTCAAAGCCTGGCTCACAGCTACGGGATAATTTTACAATTTTTGTCCAATTTCAGCTTCCTGAGTCAGTACTTTTGCACACGTTTGTAGCATGGCTACACGCTGGGGCATTTGTGGGACTGGTAAAATCGCCAATGACTTTTGCCTGTGCTTGAATTCGCTGGCGGACCATGAGGTGACCATTTTGTATTATGTGTCTTATATGCGTTATTTGTAACATGAAACTGCTTAGCTTGGATAGGAAGATATCAGAAACCTTATATGATATGTTATGTAATGTCTTTGGGGATACTATACCCACTGCTAGCTGATTGTTTGAGTCTTCTTAGTATGCCTGGTAGCTAATCAAAATGAGTCGGATGTCAAGTTTCCATCAGGTTGAGTTATCACTGTTATGGAAAGTCTTGATTCACTTTCATACACTTTCATGTGTCTGAAAATGCTTTGAGGTAGCTTGACCATAGCATACAGCGATATTGCAAGTTGAAGAGATAGGGGGTGATCGCTCAGCGCCAGCTAAAATCAAGAGAAAATCGGAAAAAATGTACAGTTTAGCTCATCTATATCTTCACCTCACAACAGTCTGATATACTTATAATTTTATCATAAGAGCAATATTGTATTTTTCAGAGATGAATGCTCTTTTTCATTTCTGCAACATAAAAAACATCAGTATATCATCTTCATCACATTCAATCCCCGACTTCTCTGCTAGAGTCCAGCAACTTACAGCTCGCTCTGGATTGGCCATGAAACATACCTGCCTTATCAGTATTTAGTGATGCTGGAGGTTCATAGGACACTCAGTCTAAGACCTTTCTAATTTGAGGCTACACTGGCAAGTGAATGTCATAAATCAGGAGTGTGCAAACACTAAACAGACACAGAGAGAGGAAAAAGAAAAGTGATCAGGCAGGAGAAATGTGGGAGATGAAAGGGGGCGTTGCATTACTGAGCATACGTCTTTTTGCTGAAAAGCGCTTGCCACTTAGCATAGACTAGTTGTAAATATATACAATCATTTTTCTCATAAGATCAGGCACCGAGCAGAAATGCCACAATTTTGTACTTTGCACTTAGGGTAACTGCTACTTTGTTTTGTTTTTCATTTTTCATTACAGTGAATCTTAGATAATGTTGCCACCTGAGAATTTGATTTTTGTTTTAAATGTCATTTATTGTAACTGATGAGGGCTTCTTATTTACTGAGTTGGATCTGCTTAAATCTTGTAGATGTACAGCCATGTTATAAGATCTTAAAGCCCTTCTCTTTTTTTGTTTTTTTTTTTGCAGTCAAAGCATTTGATGCACAGATGATAATAATTATGCCTCTTTTTTCCTTGAAATGGAAACAGATAGTTGCTGTAGCTTCAAGCCAGAAGGAGAAAGCAGAGAGTTTTGCTTCAGAGTTCAACATTGCAAAGACTTACGGATCCTATGAAGAGCTGGCCAGTGACCCAAATGTCGGTATGAACAAAAAAAAAACATACATAAAAATGCCTTAGGTTATTAGTTCGCTATTCATATGAGCATTATTTAGATGAGACTGTGCTTATACACTTTCAAATTTAACTGAAATGTATCTGGCTACCATAAGCATTTCTTTATAGCCAAACCCGGCATTGAAAATTATAATATTCTGTGATGTCTAGAAATAAGCATAGCTGTTTCAGTACTTTTCAAATAATTAAATAATATAGCTGAGCTCGGAAAACTTGAATTTCTCGGAGATTGAAAAATGTGTTACCTTCCACCATGTCGTAGTGCATCCATTGTGTCATGTAGGCTATGATTATTCTTTGCAATACTGACAGCGTGTGTGGCCTAATCCACCACCCTTCTCAATTACCACACTACCCCCTCCTGATGCTTCATCTTCAGTGAACCCCAAATTTAGACCTACATATACACTGCCTACCCCTACCTCTCCCGCACGCCTTTCCTTTATCATCAACAGCCTGGGGCGAGCCAGGCCAGACAAAATATGGGCCTAATCTGAGATTCTGCTGCTTTGAGATCTGGTAGATGACCATGAAATCGTTTGAGAAATTCGTGTTGAGAGATCAAGAAATGCCTGTTGATCAAGACAACAAAGGGGGCCGACAACGGTGTTCAGTATTTCATGAATTTAAGATTTCCGTGTTCGAGTTTTCTTTGCTCAAGTGTACTTGTTTTCTTTATCTAATAGATTGTTAACAAGTGATGTGGCCCTGATGAAGAGCCAAACAACCTTGGAAATTGGTGTGCCCAATATATTCAGCAGTCTTAACATATTAGTCCTTCAGATTTGTTGTTCACTTATTTTAGTTTAGCTTATCAGTGTTGAAATTCAAGTCATCTATACTGTAAATTTACGACAAAACCCATATAAGGCTTATGGATTTGAAAACTGCTGAACGTATCCATCTGAAATTTGGCACACAGAGTTGTTGCATAAATCTGAAAAAGGGTGATCATGTTTGATGTTATTTGAAAAAGATGATAGCAGTTGGATAATAAATTTGCGAGGGTGTTTGGCTGAATTGTACATTCGACAGAATGGGAAAGATGGCAGGAAATGTTGGGGATGAGGGGTGGGGAAATACCGTGATGAACTGCATCCCAATCGATCCCACCACACTCACTCAGCCTGACTTCTGTTCAGTCAACCTTTGGCTAGGGACTCCCATTTAAAAGAAAAAGAATGTGATATATAAAAATGTAATATCAAAATTGCATTTTTGTATTCCTCCCCCCTCCCCCCTCCCCCCCCAAATTTACTGGACTTACTCAATGTTGAACTCTATAGTGTGTAAAAGTTTGAAGTGTGAGCATCATATTGTTGTATAGTATTAATAATAACCCTTTTGCTACGTTCAATCCTTGTTTTGTTTTTGTCCAGTTTTCTCTGCGTTCATAATTTACGTTTGCACACAGTTCCTTCTGATCCCCTTCTTTCATTAGGCAATAGTTTGTTTAGCTATTTTTCTAAATATTTGCAATGTTTCATCTATCACACAAACATCTTCTAGATTAAATAAATGACGTTCAAGAATAGGTTTTTGTGCCGATAATATAAAATGAATTCATGAGATATTCACCTATTGCAGATAATGGTAATTTAGACTATTATGTAGACGTTTCTGACATTGGATCCTTCAGCAAGAGCACTTGTATCATAAATATTGCAGGATAGAATAATGTGTTTGGCCCTCTTGTTTCATAATATTAGGAAAGTAGATAACATTAGGCAATGAGAGCCAAAATCAACAAATATGACAGAGCAGTAAGTGCGAGCAAAATTTTCTCACTTTCAACATCATAGACTAGTGTTCCTCATATGCTCTAGGATAGTTTTCTGTCAAAAGTGTGTATTGTTACCATGGAAACCCATATCAACTGTGACCATTTTGGAATATTCCCCTTCTTTGCAAGACAAATTTTTCATAAAAATTTAATGTATTTTTTTGTGAATTTCTAAAATACCACTATATTTTACCTTCAAATTTTCACCATTTTGAAAAAAACAAAACAAAAAAATTTTTTTTATTTAGAAGAAAAAAAAGGTGATAAAATCTTTATTTTGGTTTGATGCACACATGATCTAAATTTGAAATAAATCCTATTCACAGATTTTTTCAAAGTTTGATTGTGTTGCATTATAACCACATTTTGCGTAAATCACAAGTTTTTCAAGTTTTAAGAGAAATCAGGCCCATTTCTGTTGATTGTGCCCTTCTTGATGACCATTTCCTCTAGAATGTACCAGCGGCATTGCTGTAACTACTCCAGTTCTTCCAGCTTTCTCCACCCTCTGGCTGTTGCTATCTTTCTAGTGGACCATCATTTGGCCTGTCTCTCTGACCTACATTGTTTTGCTGTTATCTATCCACTTGCAGGGTCAATAACTTATTAAGGGTGTGAACAAGAGACGTCACCTTGCAAGTTCCTTTTGAGAAAAGAAAGATTTAATAATAATACTATCACAGCTTGAACAAAAGAATAGGCGTGATCACCCCACATATCTCTGCATATGGAAGTTTAGTACTACGAAAGGAGAATGTAATGGAATGCTTGATTTTCTCAGGACACTTACAAAATGCATGTGATTTTGAGTTTTTCCATGGAAACTTTCCAAGAAGAAGGGGAAAGTTACCATTACCATTACACTGTATCAATACAGTGTCACCGCCTAAGAGCCCAGTCATCGAAGACAAGATAAAGTGGGCTTTTAGGTGGATTGAAAGGTTACTATTGTCTTATCTGCTTCTTCTAGGTGATTGTTACCTTTAGTTAAACTGTCTCTATGTGATAAGAACAGCTTTTTTCGTTATGTGTGTTGTAAGTAGACTGAGTGGTTCCAGACATTTTTATAATTTATAATTTCAACAAAAATGCCCAGTTTCTTTCAAAGACATAGTGAGTTTCCATGTAATGGTATCATAGTTAAATGAAATGTTATATGGCTAGTTATCTCACACGTAATGGCACGAATGACTTGAGTGTTAAAAAGTAACCAGATGACCGAAGAAGTAGAAACAACGAACCAGTCAGGAGGATAAATTTATTCCTCCTTATACACAGATTGACCCAGTCACGGGTACTGTCCCACATGTTGGCAGACAAAGAAGTGGTTACGGACTACCCCATGTGTGGTTTGGTTATACAGTCACACATCCCCCCCTCCTTTTATCCCTCTTCCCTCCATCCGGTTCCCATTTTACTGCACACCTAATCTGCATGTTTCCCTCAAGTGGACAGTATGAGGTGAAATTACACCATGAGTATTCACGTGTCCTGGCTCGGCACCAGGCTCTTAGGAGGATTTTTTTAAATTTGGGAGCGGGTTTTTAGTCAGGTAAATTATAGTGAAAAAATTTTACTTAACAGGAAAGGCGGGCTTTTGAGCGATGGGTTCATAGAAGGAAACTATTGTACCAAGTTTGATAGGCCTTAGCCTGTGGTGAATTGCTTTAGTGGGATGTGAAATGACAGCATTTTTATGAAAATTTAAAATTCAGCACTTGCCCCGCTGTACATGGGCACTGATTTTATGCCTCTGAAATAATTTGTTAATCCTAAAATGCATTCTATATTATCAATAAGAGGTCAAAGTATGGAAATATTTGCTGAAACACAAAACTGAAAATTTTGACACTCAGCATGGATTTTTACTGCAGACATTGGCCTTATAAATCACTGAAAGGAGAAAGTATTAATTATATTGACCTGAGAAGATTGAAGGGTCATTTGGCTTTGGCACAAGGCCTTGGCAGACGTAAGGAGAATGCACAGTTGTAGCTGAAAGGCCACATTTATTATACAAATTACGAAGCAAAAAATAGTAACAGGAAAATTATATACATTTAGCTCACTGTTTGCAAAGAAAAAATGCATACCTTAAGGCTTTTGATATGTCCAGGATATAAAGATATTATGTCATTTTCACCCTTCTTTTTTTTTTGTTTGACTTTCTCCCTGTTCATCACCTAATGAACCTTTCTTAATGAACTCTCTGGTACCAAAAGATCACTGAAGTTATTTTACCAGACTTGACTTCTAGCTTCCCAGATGGCTGAACCGGCCATGAGGTCTGGTCTAGTATTAGATCTGATCCTTACCCGCTACTGTTACTGTTTTTCTTTTTTTTCACTTCCGTGACCCTTAGAAAAGAATGCTCGGACAAACCACCATATTTTTCGGCAGTAGAGGGACATAGTTAGTTGCAGCAGTTTGCCAGGTTTTCACTGAACAGAAGTATCATAGAAAAGTCAATAACCTGAGATTGTGGATTAGGTGTGGGTTAGGTTAATATGTAAGAGTAGTGGAGGGATTTCTCCAAGCACTGGATGAATATGTACATATCTGTCTGAAAGAGAGGTTAGCTTAGTTTATCATCGAGGAAATATTCAGCTTTATACACTGAACTATGTTGGTTTCAGATGTTGTGTATATCGCAACTCTGCACACTAAGCATGTGGAACTGAGTCTGTTGTTCATCAATGCTGGCAAAAATGTTCTATGTGAGAAACCAATGGCAATGTCGCTAGAAGGATGCAGGAAGGTGCTATCTGCAGCTAAAGAAAAGGGTGTCCTGTTTATAGAGGTGAGTGATAAAGATCATATTATTGTTTTTCAACCCTAAAAGTGGCAGTTAAAACTGCTGTTATTTCCATAATGATATTTATGACAATCCAAGACAAAGGAATTTAGGCTGAAATGTTGAAAGAAGACTAGTACATGTACCTTGTTAGTGATTTGTATATTATTTCAAAAGTGCTTCAAGTATAAAGTCAAAGGAATAAGTCTCTGAGCCAATTGGCCCCTAAACACTTCTGCTCTTAATTATTAGAGCTGAATTTTTGTAGGGACTCGGAATTATTTGTCTTTTTTTTGTTTTGTTTTGTTTTATGTAGTCATAATGGACCCAAGAAATGTTTGATGGTAGTAGCAAAAGACAAACGGTACTGATATTCAAACTTTAAATTATATCCTTGTCTTTGCATGGGCAACTGCTCATAATGACTAAAGCCTGTGTGATTTGAATATTTTTTATTCTTTGGTAGATGGGTAAGTATGAAAATGAATAGACTATGTAGCCAAAATTAAAGGGTCCTTTCTACAAGAATCCAACATCTTACATTTATTATGAAACTGTGGACAAACAAACAGAGGACATTGTATTAGCTTCAGAACATAATAATATAATACATGCTATTTTGTTAACTAAATTAACTGTGTCAAAGTATGGACTAAATGTGTGTCAAAGAGATACCAAGAAAAGCATGTTTTCTTGATCTTGAAATACACAGCATGAGTCAGAAGTAACCGGGAAGTCGGAACAGTAGTAGTCCAGGTGATAAAATTTATTGATATTTGAGTCATACACACAACTGCAAATTTCTAACAAGCAGGTCAGTTAAATTGACAAAGATGAGATGTGTTCACATGAACTGCTTTGGTTAACAATATTCTATCATGTAATCGATTGATAGAGAGCCTAAAAATAGCTGTCTGCTAACTTAAAATAAGCTTTCTTTGACTGCCCCATTACCTCTGACTCAAGCTGGATATGTTTCACTAATGTAAATGGTAGATCTGATCTCACCAATAAACACATTTGAATGCTTCACATGCCCAGATATTGGAGTGCAATATTAGAATTTCAAATATGTAATCCATGCTTGCCAATGCTATTTTATATATGAAAAGTCATGTCATGTCTACAGACTTACCAATGTGTTTGAGTTGTATTATGTGATTATGTATGTGAGCATGTCTCGAATCGTGTCTGTATACCATGTTGTGAATTTGTGCGTATGTTGTTGCCCATGTTTGTTTTGAGGCATATTTCGTGTGTGGCTGTTCAACATTTTGGTCCTGCTGTAAAGCGCTTCAAGCCCTCCAGGGGTGAGGCGCTATATAAAAGTCTTTTATTATTATTATTATTAAAACTAACTATTAATGCTTTGATTGTCATTTCCATTCAGCTTTGATGTATTAAGGATTTTTGTCGTTGTTGTTTAATGTATTGAGAGAGATAATGTACTTCCTAGAGATAAGGAAGTCATGGCTTGTAGTCTGAGACCAGCAAGACATATAACCACTCTCATACAAATATTCCCAGGCAATTTGGAGCAGATTCTTCCCAGTTTACAAGTTCATTTTGGATCACATCCAGTCTGGAGCAATTGGTGATGTGCTCATCCTACAAGCAACTTTTACATTAAACATCCTGGATGTTCGTAGGATAGTGGATATTGACATGGGTGGAGGAGGCTTGTTGGATTTAGGGATCTACACCGTTCAAGCTGCAAATCTTATTTTCAAAGGCAAACCTGAAAAGATTGAGTGTGATGGCCGGATGTCTGACACAGGTGAGCTTAGATCAAAATAAGCTGTTGCTCTCTTGTCAACATGTGAAAAAATGTCCCTCTTTAACCATTTCATTGCCAATAACAGTATGGGGTATGTCCAGAAAGTGGTCTCTTGTGTGCAGGAAAGCATACGTGGTATGGTCCATGGTGAGCTCACCATCAACCACTCCTTTTTCCCCTTTGATGTTCCAACCACTGATCAGTATTTCACATCTATATGCAGAATCTTGTAATAGATGCCCCACGCTGATAGTTGGCAGATGACCAAGCGAGAAGAGCCCAAATCAGGCATATAATCTGCTTGTTCATGTAACAGTTTGTAATATTAAATAACGGTCAATGCTTTTGATTGCCTGTTGGATAGTTAAAGGATGTATGTCGGTTGGCTCATGCACAGTTGGTGGGACTGTTGCAGGTGAGGGGTTAACAGTGGATGGAGCAGAAGAGACTGACCAAATCGCTGATGGTTAGCGCATTACTGCAAAATTGGCATAGCAGTGAAACGTTAAAACTGTCTTTTCTTTTAGTGAAAAATGGTACTCAAGAGCTACGCGGTGATTATTGTGATGATGAACAATTCTTCTGTTGTATTCTTAATCTCCTGTGTTAGATTTTTGTATTAGGGCTCAAGACTTAACACATACCATGAGGGGGTAAATTGGTTGATAATCGTTTTTACCCAATTTGTAACTTGATTTTTCCTCAGATGAAAAATTGACTGTATGAGTGCTGTGATAAACTCTGTAAAAGCACTCACATCTTTACAAAATAAATAGATCTACAAGTTGAAAAATGATGTTAAATTCTTATATCATTGTTGATTGAAATAGTGCAGCCTGAGAGTTTGTTTGAGATACAATAATGTTTTGGGTTTTTTTATCCTGTTGAGTAATATAATATGTACCAGTTGTCTAGATATGAAGCATTATCCATGCTATCAGTACGAAAGAGGTGAAACAAGAAATCCTTGGGGATGTGGATCAAACCTCTCTAATGTCATAATGTACATCATAATATTCCATAATAAGGCAACTGTATAGGAAGGAATTCTGTGCCAACGGAAAACAAACATTCAAAAGTGTTCATTTGTCATTTTGCATGATGGTACATAGTATTCACTTAGAGAGTGATTAATATTCCATAGCCATAGCAATCAAGCAGTTTTAAATTGTTGTTTTAGTGTGGTTTGTTTATTTGAAGATGGCATTCCATTTCTGTTCTGGCCATGTCTTCTTATGATAGGCTTGGTACAGTGTAGTTATACTCATTCTCATTTGATGTTAAATGAATACCCAGTATCAATACTTGTGACCGACAAGAGGTTTTTGCCTTTATAATTACATGTATACTTCTATTTCTTGTCACAGGTAGTCAAGGTACTAGACTTTTGCAAAACAGAGGATTTTTTGTATACAATGATTTCTTTTGCTTTACATTTGGACTATAGTTGATCTGACAGGCCTGATAACTCTGAAATATCCTGGGAACAAATTTGCTTCCCTTTGCTATTCTGCTGAAGCTGCTGGTGGAGCCAATTCATTAACCATTCGAGGAACCAAAGGCAATATTGTGGTAAGTGAATGCATAGAGCAAAGCCTTTTTTTCTTTTTTTGATTTTGCTCCAGTAAGAGCTTTAGGTTATAGACTATTTCACAGAAGTCACATTTGTTGATAATTTTCTCCAGTAGTCTGCAAACTATTGTTAAATTAGGCATTTCAACTATCGCGCGTGGCTCCCGCGTAAAACTACCGTGCCACTGCCCGTAGACGCTTGTGACCGAGCGCGGTGCTGACCGGTGAAGTCGTGTTGGAAAACTCGCAATATTTGTTTCGTTTTCGGTCGTTCATTCAAAGGAAGTTTGTGTTTTTAAAAGAAGGAGAGTTCCACTTCAAAATGGCATTCGAACGATTCGTGAGCAGCTGATAGATTGGGAGATATTCATGTTTAAAATTTAGATTACTTTGAACTGTATGTACAGAAAAACTTAGGAACGTCCGCTCTCATATTTATATCCCCGTAAAATGGCCATTTTCCTATTTAATTCTGTTTAAATCAGATGTTTTTATCCATGCCCGCCGGAGTGATGGTATGCGCACTTCACAACCCCTATCTTTTTGTGCTTGTTGCAGGCGGCCCCGGTGACCATGTTGTCTATATTTAGAAATTGAGGCTGACCTGAATTCCAAACCTCCCTGAGCGTTATTGTTTGGTATTCAGCTCTCAATAATAAACGGCAGTTGGGATGCTATGGAATGATTGTAGACAAAATTTCTAAATCTAGACTATTTTAGAACATTTAAAACGAATTTGATGAGGTGTATTTTCTTTATTGCCATAGATCTAAATATTGTAATATTCTAACTGAACACTCGTGTAGTGTACAATGGCTGCCTTGTTGTAGCAACGAAAGTG
>JBCEWB010638624.1:0-17713 GCA_039654565.1 Peronia peronii
CTCTTTCTTTCTTTCTTTCTTTCTTTCTTTTTTCTTTCTTTTCTTCCTGTCTTTTTTCTCTTATGCCCCCTCCCCCTGCCCCATCCCACCCTATCTCTCTCCTATCCAAATAGTACACTCTGACAGAGACAGTAGTTGGTGTTCAACAGAATAATAGAAGATATAACTTTTATTTGTCGAATGAATTCTTTACAATGTTTTTCTCCTAATTCTTCCAAATGTCACAAATGAAGAGCTTTGAAATAAGATCAGGATGGCAATTGGACCCCAAAGTGACCTTCACTCCATTGTCAAGGTCAGAAAACCAAGATAGTGCGGCCATGTCAAAAGATCATCGGTTCTTGTGAAAATCATCATTCAAGGCACTGTACCAAGTCGGGGGAGAAGGGGAAGACAGAAGAAACTTTGGGGTAGCAAGACTGGACAAAACAGTCTCTGGTTAAATCATTGACAACAACAGAAGACGAATGGAGAAACAGTGTCAAATCGTCCTTGGTACCCTTATAGCCTCTTCCGCCCTCCCCTCCTCCCCAGTGGCTAAGGGCTCCAGCTAATCAGTCTTCGAGATGTTACTCCCATTATTGAATATCTTGTGGTGAATAATTATCTATCAAGATATTCGGGGTAAATTGGTAATTTAATACATGTAGTTTCAGTAATTCATCTGAAATATTTCACAATCATCGCATTAACTCGTTCACGTGAAATGAAAAGGTGCCAGCTCCGTTTATTTGAGAAATTGAGGATCGAAGTTGTGCTCATTTGAATGTGTCCGTTCATTTGAGCTTATGTTATGGAGATCGGATTTTGTTCTTCTCAATTAATAACATAATTAGAAAATTATACATAGAACGAGCTTGATATTTTGGCACACTATGAAAAGGCTTATAGAAGTATTCGTTTTGCTCCGTTCATCCAAAAAATGGAGCTAGAATTTTGTCACCCTAAGGAGACGAACTGGCATCTTTCCCTCATCTGACAACTGTTCCACTATCTTTCGATTCGAATCAGGCTCTTAGTTGTGCACACTACAGAAAGAAAGCCCAAATGTCAGCACAATATCTAGTTATTTAAAGATGACTGAATAAGTTTGAATTCTTAATTCGGCCAAATATAGACTTACTTGCTCCCAATCACGCAGTGATCACATAGTCAGAGAGAAGGCTCCGTTTGTTTAATGGTGTGAATTGTCACGTGAAGGGGAGGCATAAGATTTCTTTTGTTTCCAGTATAGATCATTATTGTGCAGCTATTAGTATAATAATAATGACAGATAGAACAGGAAGAAAACTGGAATAACTTTCTGTGTGCACCATAACTGAAAAGACCCGATATTATGTAACGCCGTTGTTTTCAATATCCCATTTCACCTTACACGTGCCTTAGCCTCCTTAGTCATGAGGAAGTTGAAGACTAGTCCAGTGCGAGAAAGAAAAAGAACGATCTGTTTCAAAATTGGGGAAATGTCAGATTCAGACTGTTCTATTAGAAGATTAGTTACATCGGTTCATGTTTTCATAATATAAGGGTTTATTATTCTTAGCCAGAACGACTGCCGTGTCTAAATATAGAATGATGCATGTAATTTTATACACAGACCAAAACAACAAACTCATTTGATTGAAATGGACAATAAAACAGAGAAACTGCATGGCTCTTAGTTTTGTTTTGCTTTGTTTTCGAAAGACGACAAACGAATACTGCAGAGTTAAATTGCATTAAGCCAACAACAACAACCACAACCACAACAACAACAACAACTGAACATGTAAATATATGGTTACGGTTTTGATAAGCTTTTCAACCTCCTGTCGTGATGGTTATCTCAGCTACTGAAGCAGATATCTCAGCGAAGTTGAAATTTACTACAAAATCTCGGGTCCTCTTGTAAATATAGGCCTAAATTTATTGTATCGAATTATCTTTGGTATAATTTTTTTTTTTTTTTTAGGAAAATATGACATTAGATAGAAGTAACACCTTTTTTCACACAGAGCTGTGACATATTTTTGTAAACTTGTAATTACTAAGAACACAACTTTATTAATTTTTTGTTTGTTTCAGCAATTAGTCTAATTATTATTTTCGTCTAATGATGAATGTCATCATTATGGAGACTAGATCTATTTCAGTAACGGTAAGTATCAGAGTTTATACCATCTCAGCCCACGGTTTGAATATAAAGTGATTAGATCTATCATTTTTTTGTTTTGTTTTGTTTTGTTTATTTTTTGTTTTAAATATATTAATTTTTCTTTTCTACTTGAATCTGGACACTTTGAGGAAAGCACTAACAACTGACATCAAGTACAAAAAATATTCAATAAAAGAGAGAGAGAGAGAGAGAGAAAGAGAGAGACGAGGGGTTGAATATCATATCTTTTACTGCGAATCAGCAAACAGCCTTGCAAAATTTTGACGGCTGGGGAAAAAGGGTCACATTACATCGTGGACGACCACGTAAGTACTATAGTATTATGGGACTAAAAATCAAGAATAAATAAATACATTTTATATATTTATTTCTTGTTCTCTCTCTCTCTCTCAGTGGCGGTTTACATTCAGTTGCGCCTATGTATCCACTCTCTGTCACTGCCAGTCTGATCAGACTTCCTGATGTCCAACATTCAATGGACTCGTGACCAGAAGTTTCGGCATGTTGTAGCGGAAATCAGATTGTAACAATGGCGCAAAATGTCTGGTCTCTTTTTCATGGAAGATTGTTTTCGACCAGACCTATTACTTCCCTTTGCCAGATAGAAGTGGGTGAAATAAGGGCTTACTTAGGCCTACTTAGGGAAAATATTTCATTTCTGCGCTTTTTACTGTACAACGTGAAAAATCACGAAAACTTAGTGAAAGGGCTATATTTTCTTCTTATCGTAATGAATCTTTCAAATGATAAGGACATGATTATTTTTTCTTTTCTTGACAACGCTTGTAAACACCCCTTGTGTACCCGAGATAGCCACATTCAGGAGATTGAACAACGTAAAAGTACCATAATCCCTTAGGCTGGCAGAAAAAAGTAATGAAACTGATCAAAAACAATCTCCATTAAAACATATGGAAAGTTATCCTAGTATTCTGCTAACACTTTCATTATTGCTGTTTCAGTAATAAGATGTATCTTAATGACCCAGATTGTATTGTTTGTTCACAGCGCAATATGTTCCACTGTGCAAACAAAGGGACTGAGTGTTTCTTTGAATATTGAGTGACAATATACAAAGTTAACTCTAGAAGTATCTAGGGACCGATCTAGTCAGACTCCCTCATAAAACTGCACTGCAATTCTATTCCAAACAGCACACAGTCTAAGGTCATGATGTTGATATATTATATACATGTAACTTCAAAATATAAGAGTTATTCAATAAAAATGAATAGTCATGTCGACACAGACACTCTGATATTGCAGCTGTTTCTACAGAGACCGTTAACTGATTTTCAACGACGAGCCGTCCACAACTTCAGCTAAGCTTTACAGTAATTAATAAAGAAGAAACCACTTTTTTCATACCCAAGTAATCTTTTCTCCGCACTTACACATTGAACATAAGTCTGTAAATATTCAAAGAACAGAGGATATGTGATGGTTTAAACATTCTTACTCACATATAGGGAAATGAAATATCACTTAAGCTGTATTTACAACAGGAAATGCCCTAGATAATTGTTATAAATTATTGTGGTCTAAATCAGTTTAACAACAAGCTCGTTCATTGCCATCAGGTGAGCGCTAGAAGAGATTCGGAAGAACTCCGTGACTTTTTTTCTATTAGTTGTTTCGCTCGTTTCCTTTTTTGTAGCTAATGCCTTCTCATGATAGTAAACACTGAATAACACTGACTTATAAATACTATTATTGTGGATAGATTTCACTGAAACTTAGAAAGGTTTCCAGTTGTTGAAGAGTTATTTTCGTGCAATCCTTGCATGAGCTACTTTTCACCACGTCAGCTTCCGACTTTGAGATAATAACCACCAAAGTGACACCCGTATTCCCTTTCACTCTATTTGACTAGATTAATTCATCTGATTTGCCTTCGTGATTTTTCAACCACTTGAAAGAGAACGAAAAGAAAATAGACAGACAGAACGCCCTTCGAGTGAGCCGATATAATTATGTATTTGTGAACAAAGAGAATCCGTGTCCGGGGGAATTCGCTATCTACACCTTCCCCCCTCCTAATGTTTTGTTTTCGTTATTTATATTACTTCTATTTTTATGATTTGTCAGTCCCTGTAGCCTGAACGTCTGCATTTGCAGTAGGCATAATTGTCGTCATGTCTGGTTAGGCTAACTTTCGTTACACCTTAGAACCACATAGAGGTCAATGCACCGCTACGTAAAAAAGGCTCTGTGACCGGACATTGCCTAGATTTGTTATATGATGCATTTTATGATCGTTCCACGGACGTTGAAGACCGGTATATAATTTTTCGCTTTAGGAACCAGTCCCATACGTGCGCATTCAGGCTATGAGACTAGAATAGACTCATTATTTGCAGAGGTATAGATACGATTCTCTGATAATAAGTTTTCCATGCTACGCTGTATAGCATTATATGCATACTAGTAATGGCCCTGATATAAGACACCCTTCATGCCATAAAAGTGGAAAAAATAATCATTCTCTTCACTTTAACATCCTGTAAATATGTCAGATATAGGCTTACTCTTATTTATTTATTTATCTGTTTGTTTTTCTTACATAATTATATATCTATTCATTCTTTCATTCATTCATCTACTTAGAAATCTCTTTTCTCATTTTCAGGAATTTTAAATGGAATTTAAACTCTGAGGATGTCATTAGAAACAGCTGAAATCTGAGGCTTTCTAATGATGACCTAGATGTTTATATTCAAGGAGATAAGGTGCTGTACGTTAAGGTTACTATCCTATGTGCTATTTGAAAGAGAATTCCAGTGCAAAGGATAATGAGGGACGCCATGAAAAGTTTCGCCGATTGACATTTCCATATTCACTCTGTTACTTTGAAACTAAGGCAGACCTGGGCCTCTTAACAGTATTATGGACCCTCTCCTCCCCCCCCCCCCCTCCCCCGGGCAAAGCAGTGCACTGGGGCCCCTACGACAACTACACAGGCATAAAAATGTAAATGACAGATAAAATTAAACATAATATATATCAACATACACAAAATAATATGGGGCCCCTATGCTCGTGCGGTTCCCTGGGCAGTTCATGCTTTCCGTCGGCCCGAAAGCAGACATTTTGTGACAGTACACAAATTATTTTAATGACGAATGATGCCTGATAACTCTTTCACGTGACAACTCATACTCTTAAACATACGAAGCGGTAGCTATTTCTACGTGAACGTCAAAAGATACAGAAACATGTCCACTCGTGAGCAAAATTATTATTTTGGGTTAAGGTAGATCTATAGTTTACAACCAGTTTCCTGGATTGAGCTGGAAAGCATTGATAAAGTTTATACATTACATAGCGCCGTCATGTAGCCTAACTATTAACTTTTTTCTTGATCATACTAAGTTTTTAAAAGGACAGAGGGAACCGATTGAAACGCCTGTGGCAGTAATCATATCATTACATAATTTGAGTTGAGTATAAACTGTTCCATTATGTATACGATAACGGTACACCTAAAGTCTGCAATGACCTATCAGTCTGACAGTGATCACGTGATGGAAGTGAAATTACATCTTTTCAACATTGTGATTTGTCAGGTGATAGAGACACGCGACCTCTTTATTCACATGCAAATCATATTGCTAAGTGAACAGTTTATTCAGCATGCGCCGTTACTGAAAATACCTTGTCAGACGATGTAATAAGAAAAAGAAACGAACTGTAGGGTGCCTATTAATTGAAAAGACCCGATATCCTGCCCCATTATTTCTGGCCATGTGAAGATTCGGAGCTTGTCCAGTTCAATCAACTACTGTACAATTTGCATGTAAGTGATACATAGCACGTTTATACAATGATTACCGGACTTATTCTAAATGTCACAGTCATCTGGTGATAGTAATGTTTGTTTAAAACTGTCATTTGTCACGAGATAGAATTATTCGACTTTTCTGTTTGCAGTATATGGAGCACATTACTCTATAAGTAGTTGTAGTTATAGTTCACACTTTATAAATGGTCATGTAACAACACTGTCAAACAGGGCAAAATGAAACATGGTGGTGACTGTCGATGTATCTTGACTGAAAAGCCTTTTCCTTCTGAGCCATTGTTTACGATACGATTTCATCTACCACATGGTATGGCCTCTCGCCCAAGAGAAATTCAGATCTGGACCGTTCTCTCGCATTTGTTGTGAGACAGTTTTGTGTTATTTTGAACGGATGTCATGTTATAATTATAATTACAATTTTTTAGAAAACTAAAGTAAAGTGACAAGAAGTTCTGAAATCCTGCAAGTTAATGAAGGAGACAAGGCAAGTCCAGACTAAGATCGACTTGTAACATCAAAGAGTGGGCAAGTCTTGGATTCGAAGAGCCACAATAGGCTGCAGCGGACCGCAACAAATGGCGGATCTAAAAATTAATGTGTCCGCCCATCAGTGAATTCCTGAACTACCACATGTCGTGCGCGGGACAGGAAGGAAGGAAATCATTTTACGAATGAACATTTCCGAGCAAACCCTCGCGCCAATTTATTATTGAGTAGCTACAGAAACAATGTGCATCGAAGAATATCTTTTAACCCTAATAGTATCGGGAGAAATTGCAAGAGTACAAGGACTTCTATGTACTCCGTTTTCAAGCAAACATGATGCAGCATTCAATGGTAATATAAGACAAGTTTCTTGTTATTGTTTGGTATGTTATCTGGAAAGGACATGTAATTCATAGACAAAGTATAATGAACGAGTCTTAAAGCAGATTGACCCTTTCACACAATGTAGGGTTAATATTCAATTATTAATGTTCTTGGCACCACAGTTTGTATCACACTAGGTCATCACAATCAGCAGACAGAACATTGTGTCATAATGCCAAATTTTGGAAGTTTGTGCACTACAGCTGCCCGCCATATATTATGCAGAACTTAATCCTGGGAGAGAGAGGAAGAGAGAAAGAAAGAGAGAGACAAAGAGAGAATGACAGAGAAGGTTCGCTCCTTAGGTATCTGCCTATTTTGCTGTTGCTGTTATATTTCGGTTGATAAAAATACCCTAAAATTTCAAGTATTTTTCAAATACCAGGAAGCAAGACATATCATATCAATATTCTATAAAAGTAAAATGACACAGAATGAAGGATGTCTTATTTCTATAATGTTCTGTCTACACGTCTGGTTTGCACTTGCTCACTACGCCAGTGGATATACATTTTATTAAATCGTAACAACAGTCATACGTGAGGCGGTGAAATGCAAACGTTACTTAGTGATCAGATTCACATTTTGGGAAAATTGGAGATTTTCTTTTTTTTCTTTCCTTTTTTTTTTTTTTTTAAAGATTTTTTAAAGTACACCCGCTAGATTTTGGACATTTTTTTAAAATTTGCATTTTAGTTCTTTTTTGTTTTTTTGTGTACAGAACAATGGAGAAATAGACAGCTCCAGGCTGGCTTTGTGAATATGACCGGGAGTACAACATAAATAGCAAAAAAGAAAGAAAAATAAAGAAAGGAAGAAAGTAAAAGAAAAGAAACATATCGACATAATACCACCATATATTTCCAGCCCTCAATAGCTGGGCAAAGTACGTACGTATTTATGTAAGACACTAAGATGCACCATGTTACTTTTCAAATGTGTTTGCAGCTGTATTTTATAGATTTTCCGTTACACTTAACCTGAGACACCAGACAGCTGCTATGTCATAAAGTAATTTGGGATCATTACAAACAGTTTTGGCAAGACTGACTATGCAATGGAATGAATAAAAATTACCTACATGGGCAAACATAGGGCTTGTGCGAGGTTCATTGGTTTAATATTTGACATTAGTTTACTGTGAATTTTTTGTCTGTATTCGGCTAAAATATTTTCTCAACCGATAGTTTGACATAATGATAGAGGAAAAAAGGATGAAAGAAAGAAAGAAAGAAAGAGAAGAAGGAAGGAAGAGAGACAAAATGATATAAAAAAAAAAGAAAAGAAAGCAAAAGAGAGGAAAGAAAGAAAAGAAGAGAAAAAGAAAGGAAGAGAGAGAGCGAAACAAAGGCATAAAGGAAAACAAAACAAAACAAAAAAAGTCAGAAAACAAGAAAATGGGTCGGTATATTAATAGGTATGAAAGGGGAAGGGGGCGGGGGGAGGGGTAGTATAGATATTGTATTATGTATGCAATCAAGACTCTGAAAAGCAAGACTGAGAGATCGCACTAAGATCATGAGTTGGTTTTATAGAATGTAAAATCCCTTTGTGATCCCCAAGCTTCGTTGCAATTCCTTCACACTACTAGAGCGTTCTTTAAGTTTTACATTATTCTACTTTTTAGTGGAATCACTTTAATTTTCTTATTTTTCATGAGTGCCGTTCTTAAGAAACATGACTTACCCCTGATGCTTACATGACTAACATATTTTTTAAAAAATGTTTTCTTCATCATTACTACTATCCCCGCTCCCTCATACTATACTCCTGTCTCCTCACATATTATGCTACAATCTACCTTCAATCATGTCGACCTACCCGATCGCCTGATTACTTTACACTCTTCAGAGCAATTACAAGATATCCCATAACTCAATGGCAGTACTATTAACAGAGAAAATAGGAAACTGTCTTTGATATTTTGTCCACTGATCTGACATACAATCCTCCAGGTGATATAACTGTATAAATGCACAATAAATACCAGTAAACGGAAAGATTTCCCCAGTTGTAGGAAAAGAACTCCAAGCAAAAGTGTACGTTTCGGTGTGCAAACTTCTGATAATTTTCAATTCCAGCTTTTGCAATGATGTGCATATTTAAAAGAGGTCAAATATATAATCATTCAGATGTATAGTGCAGTTCATATTCAACAAAATAAGTGTTTCTCAAAAGTACAAAGAGAACTTCAAGCAAACTATTACATACAGAATCTGAAGTGCACACATCATGGTACACACTGTCATTTCTGTTACTTCTCTGATTTCAGCGTCTGCAGCTTATGTTTCAAAGATGGTCTAACATGTAAGCTTTTAAGTAGTGCAATTAATTTGAGAAAAAGATAAGTTTTCCTAACTGTAGAAGTCAGAACATGAAGCAAACTATGTGCATTACATACCAAAACAATTCATCGCATTATAAAACCTCTGATAATTTTGGATCCCAGTTCTTTCACCTATATGATATGTATTTCAAAGCTGATCAGAGATGTAAACATTCATTTGCACATAATTTCAGGAATAATGAAATGTTTTTAAGACCTTGGATGTGTCTCCATTTTTTGATTTTGTGGAGTTTAAGTTCTCTTTCGCATCAAAAATGAAAACTCTCTATAAAAATATAAAATAGAATAAAATAAAATAAATCAGAAATAATAATATGTTGCCCAAAACAAATCATCGCTCAAATGAAATACAGTGAAGAGTAGCGGTAGCTAAATGCAATTTTGTTTTGTGACATTTAGGTTACAGCAGGGCAGAAATTTCGTTGTTGTAAAATCAATACATTATAGTGAAAAACAAAAAACAAAAACAAAAAAAGAATTAATGCTATAAATATACCTAGCATAAGTGGGAATCTTGTAAATATGAGTGCCATAACTTGAAAAAAAATGATATAATTAATTCTATAACTTTCAGCTGAAATCCTGTATTTATTAGTGCTATAAATTTACTGTTGTCGTGAGCTCGTCATAGTTCTGAAAACAACATGTGCCTCTGCAAAGTTATTGCACATCAATGTTGGATTTGAACAACCTGAAGTGAAATCATTCTCAAAGACTACATAATATATTGTTCTGCATCACAAGAGTATGAAAATGCTGTTTCATGTAAACTGTCCAAGGTTTCCTTATCTTTCAGTGTATAGAATATTATCCCCACATATCTTACTTTTGTGACTACACTGGGCTGTATAGACTTATTATAGTGACCGCATTGTGTGGTCTAGAGTAGTATTCAGCTATTTAATGTTAGTGACCGCATTGTGTGGTCTAGAGTAGTATTCAGCTATTTAATGTTACTACCTTATGGCCACTGAGTAAAACTTGCATCTTATGGGACCCTCCATCCTCCCCTTCCCCTCCCCTCTCTCCCTCTCAACGTCTCAACTGCACCCAACTGTCCCCTTATTACATATACTAAAATTTGATATCACAACACTGGTGTATTTTGTCCTTTTCTTGATTTGACAATTGACATATTTATTCTTTGCTTCTTTTTTTTTCTTTCTTTCTATTTTCTTTCTTTTTTTCTTTCTTTCTTTTCTTTTTTCCTTCTGTCTTTGTTTGTTTTGTTTTGAAAACCGAGTAAAAGGTAAAGATGTAGTTAACGCAGTGAGTTTTCACTTCCTTGACATTACAATTATCAATACAAATTTAAGCCCTCCCGTTACAGATTCAAACCTTTCACATTTACCTTCGTTTGTATTTCCTTCCTTCCTTCTCTAGTCCCACTCGTGTTCATTCACTAGCCCACCAATTTATACATTCATCTAAATATCCGTCCATCCATCCGCCCATCCATCCATCCATCCATCTATCCATCCATTCATCCATCCATCCATCCATCCATCCATCCATCCATCCATCCATCCATCCATCCATCCATCCATTCATCCTCCTAACCATTATATTTTGCAAATACAATTTTGTGAAAGTTTTATTCACAATGTAATGTAAATACAAAACATGCTGACTCAATGGAAGTACAAACACTTATATATGGCGGTAAAAAAAATTGTGTGATGTATCACACAACTATTCGACAAGGAACACTGGCAAATACATGTAATTACATGTATTGATTAGAAGTGTCTGAAGAAACCGCTGACGTGTCAAGGTATCCCTGATAACATTTGAAGACTCCAGTGGAAAAACCAGATAAGTCACATTTTCTACAAAGAAAGAAAAACAGAAATTGAAGTTTAGAAGTCTATGGTTTTTCACTGTATATCCTTTTAAAAAACTCACTTTTAAGCGGAACTTACCTTTTTTCCCAAATTATTGTTTTGGTTAACAAATCTTAGCTGTGTGCTTTATAACGTCGGGGCAATAAATCATTTTTCACAAAAATGTGACTTATCTGATTTTTCCACTGGAGTCTTCCTTTATTCATAGTAATGGATAAACAACAGCCTGAATAGACTATTATTATGTTACTATTGTTACTACATGTCTGGAAAGCGATTTAAATGCAGAGTAGAAATGAAAGAGCCGTTGAACAGCCACTTGATACTTCTTGATTTAAGAAAATAGTACGGAATAGTTACAATCTTGTCTGACGCGACACTAAGACAAACAATCCTGTGCTTTATATTATTACAGCCGCGACATTTTGTAAGAACTGTTACTAGAACCAGACTTCTCTGTAGATGGAGTTTAATACACTTAATGAGCCCCAACAGAAAGATAGCAATTTGTGAAATAAGACATCTACAGAGAATGCACAAACTTACGAAAGACGGCGTCTCAAAACAAGTTGTCTCTAATTTTCTTTTTGGAATCCTATAGTTTTTATAACATAGTAATATGTAACTTAGAATGTGAATTTGAGAGAATATCACACCCCCTCATTATCTACATAGCTCACCTGACAGTTTCGAGTTATAGAAGTTTTATTACTGCAGCGGAGGCATTTCAGTTCTGCAGATTCACGAGAAAGTCATTTACACTCAGACCAAAGGAAAAACACAAATACACATATAAATAAATAAATAAATAAATAAATAAATAAATAAATAAACAAATAAATAAATAAATAAACAAGTAAATAAATATTAATACTAACACTGAACAAGTTCGATTTCCATGGATTTATGAGTTCTGGAAAGCTAATCAAATGATGAAAAGTTTTAGCTCTGAGTGAAATGCAGATTCTCAAATTGGGATATTTTGATTGTATGGGGTTCACTGATTTCATATGAATTTCTAAAATGTTGAAAAATTTGTTCCCAAAGTTTTCCTTTTATTTGACTGCTTTTTATTATCTAATGGGTTTTTGCAGAGGACTACATAACTTCAGGAAATGCATTTGCTAAATACGTACACATTCATCATAAGGTTACCACTACTCTTTACGGACATATTAACATTTCAAAGCAGTTTGCATGATGAAGACAGCAGTTGTAACCTAGAACTGATAGGTGACATTATTTTATGAAGGGCTTACTTTGTAAATTACAGACTCGACGTATTATCATATTATTATTGTTAGAAGTGAATAACAGTCCCAATAATTAAACACTTCGATAACGATAACATATAATGGTCATAGCAGGCATTAAACCTTATAAAACAATATGGTCTCTTTTCAGTAGATCTGTCTATTTGATTTGGAGGTGGTTCGACTGGAAGTTTAGTTAATTCATTATTGGTTTAAATATATATTTTCAAAAATAATCATATGTTTGTGATTGTGTTTGAGAATGCAGTTTGCTGCTTTTCAAAAACCCAATAACAGTCAATGGAATAAAAAAGCAATAAACAAAAATATCATAAATATAGAAAGGCATCGTTTTCTCACATGTAAATAAACGAATATACTTAAAGATGGGAACTTTTAAATTTTACATGTAATATTTGGACAGCTTTTCAAAATTATTCTCTAGTTATACCTTCTCCCTTATCATTTCTCACGGACTTTATGTCAATCAAATTCAAGAACGGATTAAATTTGGCATCTATTATAACATTTTTTAAGTTGTAACTAGCTAAATTAATACGCTTAGAGACTTTTGAGTTCCAACAGTAACGGCTGTATGGCCTTCGTAAGACAGGGAGTGCTTTGTTACATCTACAAACTTTAAAGTTTATAAAACTTCCGTCTAGGGGAATCGAAATTTGAAGGAACTAGTGGAGCCGTTGCTGCTCGTCTATTTAATTAATTAATTGTTTTTATTTATTTATTTACTATTTATTATTTGTTTGTTTATTTATTTATTTTCCTATGCACCTATTTACTATCACTACCACAACCATTATTACTACTACTACTATTACTACTTCAATTAAAAAAAAAAAAAAAAAAAAAAAAAAAAACTATACTGCCACATCTACTGCTAATACTGACGCAACTATGCTATTTACATGTACACGTCTTCTACAATCATTATCAATATTGGCACGTTCATCTGTCACGTTCACTGATATTGTGGTCATCATCATCATCATCATCTTCATGGATATTATCATAATTTTATAGGAATCTCTTGAACATCATCACCATTCTATAGAAACTTCATAGAAACTTTACAGAAATTCCGGTAAAAAACGGACATTTTAATAAAAACTGTAAACCACAAGTATATAACATGAAGACAAATAGTGAAAAAAAAAATGCCACATTCGCCAAATGTCAAATCGCTCGTTGTCAAACAAACAGACAAACAAATAAACAAACAAATAAAAATGAGATGCTGCACTACGGTTTGTTTGTTAGTTTGTTTAAACTTTCTTTCAGTAAAACGGCCGGCATTATCATCATCTTGATTATTCCAAAGACACAGACTGCCAAATGACTACTAACCCAATACATTGATATAATTAAACAATTTCGAAAAGTGAAATTAAAGAAACTGTTATAAGTATCATAATCATCATTTTATGCAAATGTCATATAATTTATGACGAGCTGTCTACCGGCAACCAGCTTAATACACTAAGAGAAACAAACAAAAACCTGTGGAACTGAGTATGTTAGAAACTGAACGAAATAATGCTAGTTATTGTTACGGACTAAATCTCCGAACCTCTTGGTTCTTTATCGGGCGGGACAACGAACCATTATCATAATCATCAGCATCATCATTCTATCGTTTTATATAAGAGATCTTGAACTTCAGGACATACAATGTCAATCTGTAACAAAATCGACACATTAAAATAAACAAACTACACACATGAAGACTAAATAAGCAATTAATCATTTATGTCGTCATCATCATCGTCATCATAATTGTTGTATTGCCCTAACGAAGAGTCAAGCGGGCTAAACAAATCTGCTCCATCAATTGATGCATTAATTTTAAACTTATTTGATTTTCCAGATTATTGTTTATTTTATTAAATGTGTTTATTGGTTACTAGCTGACAATCTATGTCTTGAAATGCACAGTACTGATTATAACAAAATACTTTATTATCATTATTACTAATACATGTATTATGATTCTAGAGCAGATTGTGGCAAACTCACTAGCCCACAAAATTTATGCCGCTGTCTATTAGATCATTGATAAGTAGAGATTTTAGTACTTTTCTTCACCTTAAAGATTGCGTTCTAAAATTTGATTTTTATGCAGACTTCATCCCACCCATTGCATTTAAAACCAATTTTTGGTATAATATGAAGTTTTATTGTTATTTTTGTTGCAACTCGCTGAGTTTGGGAAAATCTAATATCTCTACTGGTAAATGAAACGCGTGTTCATTTGAATTTTGAAAACTGTCCAATGACGTAGCGATCTCAACAGTTTGTGTTGGGATAGGATGGGTTCTTAACGTTTAAAATGATCCAATGAGAGCTGGAAGAGTAATATATCTTAGAATCTTATCTCTTTTAAAGAAATAATTTTTGGTGTTTCAAACCAAAATAATGATTACAATTCATGTAATAATAATAAAGATAAAAATAATCGTGATAAAGTTAAATGAAAACAGAATAAATTAAAACTGAAGGAAAAGTAGAGCAGACATAAAAACAAAATGGCGGACTTGGCAGGCTCAGACTGATGTGCCAAAACTACCGCCAGATCCCGCCTATCATGGGGCACGCTGACTCCACGTGATCGCCTGGCAACCCGAAAATGGCTGATGCTTTGGGGTCAAATTGTATTTCTTTTCTTTCTTCTTTTTTTCTTTCTTTTTTTAAGCTTTCAGGGGAAAAATAGAACCGATCATTAAGAAACGAACATCTGAAATGCCCCTTCTCTGCCTTCACCCCCATTCCTATCCCCCACTCACCCCCAAGCCACCCCCCCCCCTCTCCCCCACCCATGGATACCCACATATATCCAATCAAATAGACATACACGCCCAACCAAACACACATACTACACTCCATAGACATAGACACATATCTTCTAACCGGTGTGTCACCTTCAGATCGTGAATTAATTTCGAAATTTGACCAAAAAATGACCGTGTACAGAGCAAAAGATGCGTCAGCAAAAGTGTCAGATTTTATGAACACGGCGTTGAAAATTTTTAATGTCAGAGAGAAAATGGTGGAAAGTTTGTGCGAGAGGTTGAAGGGCACATGGTTTGCAGTGAAAAAATGGCTGGAAAGGTGGAGGTAGTCATGAAGGTGTTAGAACTGGGGAATAAAAGGAGAGAGAAAGGTGACACATAAAGAGGCACAAAGATATATAGAAAGAGTGAAGAGATATTTTTAAAAAAAACAGGAACACACTATACATGGCATGGCTCTTACTGCATTGTAACTGTGATGCGTTGAGTATATTATACGTTTCTTACACATAATTTGGGGGAATAAATAGAGGTCTGGAAAAAAAATTGCAACGAGGAACACATTATAATATATTGTCACCTTACGACTCTTCCGCATTGCAACAGCGATATGCCGTTTTAATTATGTGTATTTAAATTTATAAAATCTGATTGATTTCGGGCTTCAGAAAATATAAATATCTCCTTCACTATATTTTTGATATCTTTGGCTGACACTGCAGATCTGTAATTTCGCTTTCTTTCGGTGAATAGGCTTTGATTTGGGTTTGGATTTAACCCTTTAATACCAAGACTACAACTAATAATTTTGAGACAGTAATCCAAATATTTGAATTTGATTGCTAAAAATATCAAATTACACAAAAATACTGCTGGTAACAAAGATGTTTATGTCTGAGTAGTTGGAAAAAAAATCCTTGATTTTAATATAAGGGTGTCCGTGAAGTCTGGACAAATGGGGAATATCGCCTTTTTGTGGAGTTAATGCATCGCATTGATGTTTTACGTACCTGTTTTATTGAAAAGACACATTTTACCTTTATGTCCAAACTTTACAGACGCCTGCAGAATTCGATACTTTTGCAAGACGGAACATATTTTATTTAAGATATTTCAATATGATTTCGACCATTTATGATGAACAATTGTTATGCCCTTTGCAAGATTTACATAAATCCGATGCATTAATTCCACACACACACACACACACACACACACACATACACACACACACACACACACAAAGATGGCAGCCAGTGATATTTACTATGGGTTCAGACTTTAAAGACATTTTGTAGAAGAGGCAATGAGATGAGCCTACATGTGTACTGGCGGTGAAAAGATTAACAGCCATCAGTATGACTACAATGACAGCAACACAATGTGACATCGTGATCTTTGAAAGGAAATCAGAAGACTGGGGCTGGAGGTTCGTTGTTTTGTTTCAACACTTTTAACAAACATTTAAACGAATTGCATTAACAAATTAAGAACATTAGATAGAACAAAGAGACAATTCAAGGTGTTGTTTATGACAGATAAAACTATGACATGCACAACACTTGTAAATACCGCCGACGTGAACATTCGAACTACGACCCCGGCTATATGAGAATCTGTATGTGTTTACATGTTAATTTTGAAAATCTTTTAAAATGCATTTAATAGACAAAGGTGTTAGTTTTATGAATATATACCTGTTTTTCTGAACATATTAATTGTGAAATCACCTTTGCATTTTATGATATTGTACTATATATTGGCCATTTTAAGACATCTTGTTTGTACAGGCTCAATGTTTGGCTACATCCACTGTGAAAGTTTGAAATATCACAAATCAAACGGATTCTCAATACTTTCCTGATAATTGAAATATGTTAAAATAAATAAATATATTGAATAGCTAATTTCTCAATAAATAAACAAATACATGAAGATGAATAAATAAAACAAAACCAAAAGTAAACCAAACCAAAACAAACAAACAAATAAAAACACAATAAAACAATACAATCAAGAAAAAAAAGAAGCTAAAAACAGGTACAAAAAATACATAAATGAATGAATGAATGAATGAATAAATAAATAAATAAATAGACCTGCAAATTAGTGACCTTTTCTTAGATTTGGTCATAATTATCGTGATGGCTGGAGATGAAATCCAAAGTTAAACTTAACTAAGTATCTGCATGTACATCGAGTGGTGTCTGTCCTAGCTATGCTACAAGCCTGTGCTTTAGGTTGGCGAGGAGGAGGTGGTTAAAAAATTGATTTGTTAACTTCTATATCCACTGACACAGCTCTCAGTATTTGCAGAAAATTTCCGTTGTAATTTCTATATTAATATATATTATATCCTTCATCATAATGTAGTAGGGTTTAAAGAGACTGAACTATAGCAAGGTGTGTCATCAGATAGGTTAACATCAGAACTGTGCTAATCTAATCAAATAAAAAAAATTTTTTTTCTTCAAGTTGACATTTTGTGCAAATTTAATAAGTCAAATGAATTGGAATACTTTTTGTTGGGCTTAATATGGGAAAAGGTACGAGAGATTGAAGCGGCGTGGTTTGCAATAACAAAATGGTTGGACAGATCGGAGTAGTCATAGAAACGGATTTGAAGAAGACGGCGGTT
>JBCEWB010638955.1:0-17709 GCA_039654565.1 Peronia peronii
AAATAGCGCCGGGCCGAGAGTCTTAGATCAAAAGGTTGAATATAATGTATTGTGCCGTCACCTCCTTTTTTTTTTTTTCCTTGCGGAGTTTTCAAAGGCTGAGTTATGAGGCTATAAATGCCGGACGTCGTAAAGAAAGAAAGAAATGAAAAAAAGAAGAAGAAAAAAAGTTGCACACGGACTTTAGAAAGCAGCCTTAACCCTTAACGGACCGGGGCTGTAAGCACAAACGTTTTTAAATATCTCGAGAGATTGTCAGCTTTCATCTGGTTTATCGTCATCATCTTCTTTTTTTTTGTTTGCTTGTTTGCGTGTATTTGTTTGTTTGTTTGTTGTTGTTGTTGTTGTTGGTTGTTGTTGTTTTCATAAATGTCTTGTATTTGTGATTCAAAGCAAAGATTAACTGATACAGACTATCGGCAACTAACGCAATATATTACAACAGACAAACAATAAAGATATAACATTTAGAAGGTGAGAACTTGTGGAATCGTTCTAGCGTCGAAGTTTCGAGCTTGTTTGGCTCTTCACTAGAGCATCCTCACCATCCTGATCATTTTGTAGAAGTGTATTTGACAAACACGAGGGCTGTCAACTGGTATTTAGATATTAAAGAAATAGAATAAAAATACATAAATGGATAAATGCATAAATAAATGGAAATGGAAAATATAAAGTAAATAAATAAATAAAGAATTATAAAAAAAAATAAGAAAAAATATAAATAATACATAAATAAATAAATAAAAATTTCCAAATTTTCGAATCTCAGTTGATTCTTTTCAGGGAGGGTAAATTCATGCTCATCATCATCATCGTATCATTTTAACTGAAATGCTTAAAAGATTACGGAGACTGTCAATTAGTATTTAATATCTGAATTTCAAAAAAAAAAAAAAAAAGCACAAGTAAGAACAAAATAAATAAATGTGTAAATAGCCATCGTCATTGTCATCAAATCATCATTTTGATGGACAAATGCTCTTTTATTCGCCACATTTCTCAACTAGCACTTCTTGGACCTGGAGGGGAAAAAAAAGTATCACTGGAACACCGACAATCCAACAGCTTTAAACTAACACCTCAAGGGTTAAACACAGAACATATCCAAACGAATCGTCTGAACGCATAGAGATCATGACAGGCTCAGGGTTAACAGTGGGTATTTACGTTGGCAGTGAGGTGAAAGGGAATGCAGGCCTCCCCAACGTCATGATGTGCTGATCTTTTCCTGCTGAAGAATTCACATAACAAGCTGGATATTGACCGCTATAAAATACTGAGGACATTGGGAGAAAGGAAAGACGACATGTCCATCTCAGAAATGATATTTATTATACACATATATAGAAAGAGATCGTCAAAACGGCATCTGGAAGTAATCTCTTTTTCATATGCATTAGAACTAAACGGGAAGAACAACAGATTCCAGTGAAAAATAATTTCGAGATTTCGGTCCATAGGTTTAGTAACTATTCCATCTAAAACAATCAGATGAAACAGCCACCATGTCCATAACGATGGTTTGTATCAATGACTTCAACAAACAAAAGCACAGAAGTCAGAGGAAAAGTTTCAATGAGTTTTCCAAATCAGAGTGGCAATGCCCACTTGGCTGACTGTGGCCAGAGTTGGCGGTGAACAAAAATGGTTTGAACTGATCCTTTTGACGGAAATCTTAATTCACACTGAACTCATCAGCTGTAGAGAGAGCCAGAGATCCATTCTGCTGAAGAAATACTGTCCTTTTTCTGAACACGAACTGCAGTAGCCACAGATGATACGAATTCCTGTCGGGCCGATGAGGCTTAGATCAAAATAATGACCCTTGAAAAACGCAGCTCAAAAAGAAGTGAATCTCGACATAGTAACGTCTCTGCTCTAAACTGTTTAACATGATAGGACCTATTCAATGCAGGACAAACTACAAGCCGTATTTATTTATGCTCCAGTATTCCATAACACACATTTTTGAAAACTTTCATGACTATAATTCCGACGGTCAAGGAGATATAAAATAAATTTGTTCCGACCAAGCGAAAGGTTGGAAATACCGTCGTCTATTTTTAGCAGGGGTACAAACACTCCAAAGTATAGACAAATTTGCCTCACTATTCGGTTTGACCTGCTACGTTGGGGAGGAAATGTGGGACTAAAACTCTTCGCTGTGAGCGTATTGAATCCAGATGTCCTCCAAATAATAGCAAGTAGTGAGTAGAGTTAATGACTGAATGACGTAGGAAAAAGTATGACGTACTTCCGGCGTCGCGTTTTTCCCAAAGTTTTGCGTGTTGTGGGATTTCGTGGTGGTGCGTAATACATATAAATGAATGTTCTATTTTCAGTAGGGGGTACAAACACTCCGCCAGGGATTTCCAGACCTGTGCTCAGTCGAATATGAACTACTGGAAGTTCTTGAACTGATCCTGCTCTCTACCGACTTTGGCATACATGTTTCTTCTTCAGCAGAAAAAACACCACAGATCATCACGGATTCCTACAAATTTTAGTAACTGTAATCCTGTAGCACAAAAAGAGAATTCTTGAACTGACATTGCTCATCTTCGGCGTGGGCACAGTTTAGTATTCTGCAGAATTTTCACAAAAATAATTCCCACAAACTTCTATAGTTAAAAACTTTAGGGTTCAAAGACAAGCAAAGACAGAAAACATTCCTGAACTTGAACCCAGATATCTTACCACTGGCTTAGGTACAGCTCAGTAATCTCCAGTGCTCCACAACACTCATTTCCAAAAGTTTAACGATTATATTCCCGACAATAAAAAGAGACAAACACGGGAATTTCTTGAACATACAATTGTCACTACTTGAGCGCAGCTCAGTATTCAACAATATTCCACATTTACTACTCCTTGATTTTAATACACATTTAATCATAATCCCTCGGATAAAAGAGTGAAAACGAGAAAGTTCCAAACCGACACTGCTCATCATTGGCTTCGCGACAATTAAACCTCTCTAATACTCCAATTTCCACAAAAATCCCTAGAAAGTTTGATGATTATTATCCCATGGATTAAAGAATAAAAGAGAGAAGAAATTCCTGAACTGACAGAGCTCACTACAGACTGAAGAACTCTTTCCTTGTACGAAGCTGGTCTGGTACTGTATAGAATTAGATCAACATCCAGGTCCATTCCGGTCATCCGATCCTCCACATGGCCGAGACATCCCTCCTGTACTAACTACACCCACACAGCACTGCTCACCTTGTGGCACTAACAGCCCCCATTTGAGCACATTCGCACGTGTAAACAAGTGGCTATAGTGGCGGATGTCTGGAATCTGAGATCGCATAACTGGTACAGCTATCACGTGATCTAGGCAGGCCGTGGTACGACAGAACGAGGGAAGCGTCAAAAGCCATTGTTGTGAATCCCCTAGTGTGCAAATGGCGGTGGTCAACTCTTCATTTCTTTAACATTATGACTTGCTCTGTGGTAACTAGAACTATTGTTTTTTTTTCTTTATATTGGGGAATCATCACTCTGTTAATTCATACATCGAGCGTATCTGTATAGCTCACTTATGTAACAACAAAGACAATTTGGGCAAGAAGAAAAGTTCAAAGTACTTATTTAAAAAGTTTTGACTTATTGTGTCACTGCCTAGAATCCTAATTTAAATTGTCCGTGGCCTGGAGTCTATCGAATCAAGGTATCGCCATATCAATGAGACTCCTCATGAGGTACAATGAGCCGTAAATCCGATGGCACCGAATTAAATAGTGTTGATATATCAGAGTCCTGACGGTCAAACCATTGTCCCAGAAAGTGCACACTACTCGGAGTTTCGAGCACTTGAAATTCCTTGGGTAAAGTAAACAAGGCGTAGAATTCAAGACACACTTTTTTCTGGCAAATCGTGTGTTTAAACAACTAATATTTCCACTATCCCAGCGTATATTTATCCTGATCGAGGTCATGACACACAGGCTTAATCAGCCAGTACAAAAAAAAAAAATCTCTGCTGAAAGAAAAAAAAAATAGCCAGTTGATCTAGACACTTTTGTCTCTGTGTGAGTGCGCATCCGCTTCCGATTGGCTTCAGTCTTGATTCCGTCTACGGTAATGTGTCCACGCAATGACATTACGCCACTGTTCTCAATAACAACAACAACAACAACAACAACAATAATAATAATAATAATAATAAAATAATAACAAAAATAACAACAACAATAATAATAACAATAATAATGATAATAATATACAAATAAGTAAAATAAAAAAAACATACATTATGGCACTGACCTGGCTTTGTGACAGATAACACAATAACATTATACATGAAAGAACATGAAACAAGATGGGAGCGGATCGCCCAACAAATCGACTGCAACTGTGCACTTAAACAGCCGTTAAAAGCGCTGCTTTAGAGAGCTTAACTATGAGACACGAGATACATCTGTCTCTGCTGTAAAACCGTCGGTTGCGATTAACTTTTAGAACCAGCCAGTGCTTGAGAGAAGACCGGGAGCAAAGTGTGGTATTCCCCAGTATTCCTACTGTTAAAGACAGCACACATACTACGGCGTTCTGTCCCCCACTCAGTAGGGAAGCCTCTGGTCCAGTTATCACATCAGGCGCCAGTACCAGCGGGTGAGCAAAGATGTATGGAGGGCACCTGGATTATCCCACATCCGCTCATCTTCACTGGTCTTTTTTAATATATCATCTAATTTATAGTCCGGACGCTAGTGGCTTCAGCTTGACCTCGACGGTACGTGTATTTTCCGCCCGCTCCCCTTCCCCCTTACACACACCTTGTATTCATCTACCACTGTCACCAGATAAATTTGGATGTTTCTGCCAGTATCAGCCCATCTCCCCTTCTTCCCCCACCCTCCCCGATTCCTCATTCACTCACTCTCTACTCACCCACACACTCACTATCACTCACTCATACTATTCACACACAACAGTATGTGGAATTCGACAAGGCTCACTAGACTATCAACATCTTCTTCTGTAAGACCACAGTGCCAAGCAACGTAACAAATGGATCACTGGTTCCAGAGTTTGCATCAACAAAATCATCACCATCATCGTCATCCTCATCATTAACAACAACAACTGCAAAAAGTATTGTAATACATGTACATGTATTTCCTGCAAAGCTACTCCGCGTCAGATCCCTTTCCTTCACATTCAAGAGACGCCTCATCCTCTCGTATTTTGCGTGCCAACACCAGCCAGGAATCCTTTTGTTACATACTCTGGAGACAGATAACTGAAGTAAGTGCCGAAAAGATCCATCCACTCTGTACTCCTATGATTACTTATTTAACTATCACGACAGAGTATATCTGCGCATCTCAGCCGCCTACACAACTTACTGGATCCATGGACAGCCCGCTGTGATAGAGCCGACATCTGAGACATCAGATAAGAGGGCGGAAGAGGAGAGAGACAGGAGGGAATAAAACTAAATGAAGATTCTCATTACGTCTAGGCTTCTTGAGTGTTTTCTGTCTCCCACACCCAAGACGTCTTTCTTCTTTCTATCTTTTTGTCTGTCTTTCTGCTTGACTGTCGTTTTGTCTATCTCCATGTCTGTCCGTCGTTCTGTACATCTTTTTCTTCTTCGCCTCTGGCTCCGTCTGGGACTATCGCGTTCTGACCAGTTGTGAACTACTTTGTTCCCCATCTATAGGACCTGGGTTGCCGTAAATCTTCTTTTTGTCCATTCCTGAATCCCCCCCCCCCTACCGTCCCACCACTCTCTCTCTCGTTGCCCCCTCTCTCTCTCTCTCTCTCATCGGGGGAGGGATGGGGAGAGTGTGCCCGAATATCTGTATGTCAAAAGGCAATCTCACAGAAGTTCCGGGTACAACTGGTAAATCTTGGTAAATCCCGAACGTGACGAAGCCAGTACAAATTATAATTCCACGGGGGGTGGGGGGGGCTTTCTTTACGGGAATTTTCCTTTAAGTATCAATACAAAACCTGTACAGAGAAAGCTAGACTATAGAGATTTTCTGCATTTGCTTCTTCGCTTAACAACACTCGTTTGAAAGCCGTAGCTTATGTGTGAAAAGGTACAAAATATGCACGGTTCGTCCGTAAGGGGAAACCATGTTCCTAATTCCAATGCATGACTTACCTACAAACATCTGCCTGTTTTCTTTGATAGTCAGAGGAATTTATTAATGGGACCCCTGACTAAGAGAGGTTTGAGATCGTAATCTTTAATAGATCAGAGGCCAGAGTTAAGACTGGCAAACTGTATGTGAAACTTGCGTTCTTGTTGTTGTTGTCGTTGCTGCTGCTGCTGCTGTTTTCCACTCTAGCTTACTACTGACATCTGAGACCGAGAGTACCATAGATCTACAACCGGAGATGTCTGCGGTGCGCTACGTATTCAGGAACAGCCAATGCTATCTCTACTTAAAAGCTGTGGTTGTTCATGATTTTCACGATCAACAAGTCAGCTTGCTTTACAGGTCTTGTATGTCTAGGTTAGACCAAGTCGAGCATCAGCGAGTAAGTCATTGGGACTGTGGTTAATACTGAAATTGTCGCAAACATGACTTGATATAAATTGAATAGTTCACATTTCGAATCCATATATTACAGTCTCTTGTGAAAAAAAAAAAGTGAGTGTGTGTGTGGGGGGGGGGGGGGGGATACAATGGTAATTCAATGATGCCACTGATGTACTGATCATCAGTTTAGCAAACGTATTTAGTAAATTTTCATGATACTTGGAAACTACCATGTAACAAAGTCGCAGAATCTCTACAGTTCTGATTCTGTATTTTCTCTTACATTCAGAGATTAAGCTTTCATGTGTGTCGAATGAGAGTTGAAGGCCACAAATACCAGGTACAAAACAGAGAGCATTATTAATGACGTGACTCATAACACGCCCACCACCTTCATTCGGGGGACGTAACCAAGCAATACGCCAGTCAAAGGGCAATTACTCCCCGCAGTCAAGCGTGAGATGTTGTCCAAAGCTTTAGGACTGTGTGTTGCTCTTCAAATGACGAACCCTTTGATGACGCATGTTGTTGATGGCATCATGTTGGAATTGAACTATGTCAGATAGATTTTACAGCCGTGATCTGGGATTTATCCTCTCTCCTTTTTTGCTTTCTCTTAGTAGTAATGTGATATGTTCAAAGCTATGCTCCCACCATCAGCAATAACTGTCCCATGTTGACAACAACGGCAACTATAACCAAGGAATGCTACAGAAAACAATGTCACCACTTATACTCACCGTTATGAACTTGACAGGCGGTGCTTCGCTGGTGACATCAACAAAAATAACAACAGACAGTTTGGCTTTCTGTCGTACTCACCGTTAGAACTTTATCAACGACATCGACATCATCATCATCATCATCAACAACAACAACATAGAAACCACATCACAACAACAGCAACAACGGCAGTAAAAGTAGCAACAATATGACAAGGACAAGAAAAATCACAACCAACAGAAGCAACAAAACCACAACACAAATCAGTTCCAGAAATCATTCAATAATTATTGTTTTGATTGTATTATATAACATCCCTCCTCACACAATGAAGACAAAGAGAAATGTCATTCACATAGAATCTGCCTTAGCTTAAGAATGCAACTTATTAATCGCTTATCTCGAGGTACTCACCCGTCGGAACTTGGCGAGCTTTGCCGAGAGCACATCCTTGGCAGAGTCTCGCGCCGGCCGTCTCAGCTCCACCAGACTCAGCAGCGACTCCCGCGACTGCATCAGCAAGCGGAGGTCAGTGCTGCTGTTGGTGGTGGTGGTACTGCCCGAGATATTGATGGCGGTGGGCATGGAACCGGCGGAAGCTGCTGCCGTGGCGGCGGAGACGCTGATGTTGCCCAGGCTGTTGGCATTGATGAGGACAGAGCGGCGGGAGTCGGAGATGTGGCAGCCACCTGGGGATACAGACAAAGGCAGAGATGTTGAGGTGGTAGATGATGGCGATCGTAGACCTAGATGTAGGTATTGTTGTGTATAAGAGGGTTTACAGTATAGTAGTGTACAGGAGGTTTTACAGTATAGCAATGTATAGAACGGTTTGCACTATGTATGGTGCTACTAACGGACACTGCATTATTCTCGAGATAAAAACCCGCAAGAAGTTGAAAGGCGTATTAAAACTGTAAGTGCATTAACTAAAATACAAATATCTTGCTTCAGTCATAGGGAACAGGGAGAAGGGGGTTGCTAAAGAGAAGAGAAGGAATAGGAGAAAGAGTAAGATTGGTAAAAGAAATAAAGCAACAATTAATGGGCTTAAAAAAAAAAAACCCAACATGTAGTCTGTTCTCCTGCAGTGTGTCGCTCTGTCCTTTACTCAACCTTCACCTCTGATGTCACACGTGTTTGCACTGCTTTATTGTTTAGTGGATTGTAATACTTTGGTGTGTATAAAGCTCTATTAACCAAAGGAAAAAAGAGGAAAGGAATGGGAGGGCAGATAACGATGGAGAGAACAAAGCAAAATCACTACAGCAGTAGTTAGGGTATAGTGATTGCTCTGATTGTGGATGATGAGGACTATGCTGTTTATGACTGTGTGGAATCCAAAATCACATATTCCTACTTGCATGCTGAAAAAGAGGATCACGTATTATAATTCATTCCGAGCTACGCTTTGCTTTAAAGCGGCTTAATCCCTTATATCAGGAGGCATCAAATATAGGGAGGGTTGATTCCCAGTAATGCATACTTCTCTCTAATTATAGTTCCTTTTTAAACCTGTTTGGAACTTAAACATTTAATACAGCCCCAATTCTTGAACCGATCATCCTCTTAGCTGCAGACTCAAAGTTTTATCATTGGATATAAAATTATTATACCCGTTTACTGTTGATCCTTGTTCTAAGTTACTGCAAATCCTTAGCAATCATGCATAAAGCGTCTGTAAAACTAGTGACTATCAGACATGGTGTAGCAAAAACAAAATGAGAAAAAAAAAACAGAAACCTAGATCCGCTGGTTTTAAATTTTAGGACTTTTTAAAAAGATACATGTTTCTATGTTTCTGTATGCTTTCTGTTTTCTGTACTGTTGTTAAAGTTCAACATATGGGATATTTATATGAATTAAACATCCACATTGGGGAGGGGGGGGGGGCAAACTTTGCATGCATATACATAATAGTAATATGTATACATTGTACAAACGTATAGGGGTGTACGTTGAGATATCTCCAATTTCTGAGATACCAAACAGGCAGACACCAAATGCCAAACTGAGGTCACAAATACATGCAATACAGCTTCACTACGTACCATGTCACCACTCACAGGACACACAGGCAGACACACAAAACACATACACGCTGGAAAGCATCACACATCACTAGCGACTACGTAGGCTGCAGAAGCTTGAGAGCGCCATGCCAAACTCAAATACGGTGTCCGTATCAGAAACCGATGCTCTGTTGTACACGACAGGCAGTACTGCATGCAGGTAGCGTTTTTTACCACCAAATCACAGAGAATGACTGGGCCAGACTGTCACTGATGTGTGGAGACAATATGAATTAGCATAATCGATCGGTGCTATAATGACTTTGGACTTAGACAAAGAGCATACAGACACACAATCATGACGTCATAACAACCGCATGCACTTTGCTAGCAATTAAATACATCTCCATATCAATCGGTGCTATCGATCAACGCCGATGTGTAAAGCAAAGAGAATCTGAATAAGCATAATCGATTAGAGCTATATTCAAGTTTGGAGCTATTCAGTCACAAAACACACATTCACGCCGTCACAACAATTGCATGCACTTTGCCCACAGAGGCTTCTGCTATCAATCGGTTCTATGAATCAACATTAACGCGTGGAGACACAAAGTTAGCATAATTCAGTTAGTGCTATAATGACTTGAAGTTACAAAAGGAACACAAGGGCACACAATCATGACGTTTTAGCACTTAAATGCAATACTATTGTGGCTATTCTTGGTTCATGCAGGCAATAATGCATATTCGACTAAGCAAAGAACCTGAAAATCCCCGACTGAGTGTTTGTATCCCCCCTCCCCCCCCCCCCCCTCCCCCTCCCCTGCTAAAAACAGAACATCCACTGATGTTTATTATGAGATCCGAGAATACATCGGTTCCGTGCACGTTTAATGTGTTTTTCTATGTCAATGGTAGTGAACAGTTTGAGGTGTTTGTACCCCCTACTAAAATCAGACGGGGATTTCCAGGCGTTTGCTTGGTCGGAACAAATGTATTGATGCGGTCCGTATTCTGCATAAGAGCTGTAGTGACTACAACTTTGGTTTACTGTCCTCTCCTCCTACTGCTATACCTTTCGTGGACGAATCCACCGATGTTTGACGAGCATGGCCTGTTGCAGTATCTGCGGGTAAAGGGAAGCATAGTTGCATGCACTATGCTAGCAAATACGTTTCTTATCAATGTATATGATCGAAGAATATGTTTGACTGTCAGCTTATACACAAACTGCGATACGAAACATCAAAACATGCCCTAAGAGCAGAACAGAGCAAAAACAAAACGAAACGTATCTTCAGTGCATTGGCTAAAATTATCAATACAATCGACCAACATTCCTGACACATGAGATATAAAAATATATACATATACATTCCCATATCGTCTCTATGATAAAGAGAAAAGAGAAAAGAAAAGAAAATAGCGCTCTACGCCAGCCATACTATCCCTTATCTCAAAATCAGTATCACGACAGACAAGCAAATATATGGACAATTAATACACATCCATATGTCGATATAATCTGTCCCAGTGCGATAATTCTGTATAAATTGGGGGTTTTTTCCACATCATTTTACGTTTTATCAAACATAGCGGCGTTCAAAAATATGTTCTTTTCTATACCAGCACTGATTTCATGCTTAATTCAACGATAGTAGAATTTCACATATGGACACATACTATAACCGGGTATGTCTTTCCCGTATCATTATTTTATGTTATTTTCAAACATAGCTCCGTTTCACATACGGATACAATCATATAATAGAATATGTCTTCCTTATATAAGTTCTATGATACAACCTAACACAACGACGTTTAACATACATACATATAATTTACAATAAGATCACAAACATAAACTCATTTCTCGAACTTGGACGATAGTCATAGCTTGACATATCGATGTAAAAGCGTTAATTATGAAAAAGTTATATTAAAACATATTGGATTAAATTACAATAGATGCCTTCTTTACTCCTCACCAAGAGAGAACTGAGGAAGCCATCTGCTTGAGCGGCCCATTCACATGTGGTATTTAAAGACATTTAAATTGTCAGTGCTAAAAGGAAGACATTTTTTCTGTTGTTTTTCCTTCGGTCACTGATTCAATAGGTTAAAGTAGTCACGAACGCTATAATCAGAGATAACAGTTACCCGGACCGTGATAATTAGGAGCATCCGAATGGTTCCAGCCATCGCGGGGACTATGTCTGACATTTCATGTGTCACGTCAGAAATCGTAGTCATCAGCCCCATCGATAGTCAGCTCATGTAACACCCTCATCAGGAGATCTATCCCGCAGGAATTGCCGCTCTTTATCTATACTATAAATCTGCAACAAAACCCATAAAAGGCTTATGAACTCGAAAACTGCTGAATGGATCTACATGAAATTTGGCACACAACATTGTTGCATATGGATCTGTGTTTCTATGTACATAAACCCGAAATAAGCTTATTATCTTTGACGTTATTCTAAAAATGCGATAACAACTGAATAACAAGCTCGCGCGGCTGCTTGATCCGAACTGTCCGATTGTATGACGCGTTCAAAACACGTTTTCTTTGAGCAACATTCAGTTTAATCAACCAAAATACCAACATAGAGGTGCGCACGCTTGCCATACACTTTAAGTCGCATGGCGATATTATAAAAAATCTCCCACGGAGGCCGTGGGTTCTCTTCTGCGCAGACAGACAGCTGACAGACAGTCAAATAAATAGACTGATAGGCAGAGTGACTGACACACAGATAGACAATCAAATAGAACAACAGGCAGACTGATAGAGAGGTAGAAAAACAGACAGAGAGTCAAAGAGAGGCTTTCAGATTCTGTCCACAACGCGGTAGGCCATAATATATCGTAACCATAGCCGCATTAGCAATCGAAACATTCCACTATTTTTGACGTGCAAGAATACCCTGGCCACTTTGGAACCATTCAACAGATTTACCATCATACAAGGGTTTCCCTGTTAAAGCTTGAAGACAGAAAGAAAGAAAGAAAGAGAGAGAAAACCGAAGGAAGAAAGAAAGGAAGAAAGAGAGAGAGAGGTCCTTGAAGCGATTTTCAGACTGTGACAAAGTCCACGTCGGCACCGGTTGTATCGAGCGACCCATCATGACAAAATCGATACCTTCACTATCCAGCAATGAGCATTTAAAGTGAAACTGGTGACGTTGAGCTCGATTCTCGATTCCATGATCTCATCAATTCATTCGGTCGTTCGTTCGTTCATTTATTCATTCATTTATTCCATTCACTCATTCACTCAGTTATTTATTATTTATTTATTTATCTATCTCCTTATTTATTTATTTACTTATTCATATATTTACTATAACAACAATAATGTATATCCAGCAGGCAATGACCAGCACACAGATTTCATACAAGAGAAAGCGGATTATCTACACAAGTGGTTTATCATCTCAGGGGTAGCGAATGATACTCTTGGACCTAAAGGCGCTATAAGATGAATCATTTTTTTTAAAAACCATATTGCATACTTTTTTGAACGGTCTCCCGATATGCACAATCCAATAGGCGACTAAGGGGCCAGATTGGCGTTTCAATAGTTGTAGAGTGGAGACGTAATTTAGCGCAATTTAACCAGCAGCATAGTTAAGACCGGTTGCAAAATCATTTGTGTTACGTATGGAACAATAATGGACAAAACTATCATTTTTTAACACGCCGCGATTGATTCGGTCCGCGGCTGTAGAGTGCTAGAATAGCGGCACAATTAGTGATCGTACAATATTATTTCATTTGTTTTGTCAAATTTCACATGGATCTCCTTTAATTAGTTCTCCAGTGCCAGAATGGCATTAAATGTATGTTACCAAACTTTACTTCCGGTTTTGGACAATTTCTCGTCCTACCTTGGTAATCTCGTCTATCTGTATGTCTGATCTATATCAAATAAAAGAAAAAAAAACAACTGTTCATTGACATCTTTGAAGCTCAGAAAAGAATGTTAGGGTAGACCCTGCCATTTTACTTTTTTTGAGCCCCTGATGGATGATGGCGATTCGCAACAGTTACACCAGATATTACTTTTTCAAGCACAGGAAGTGTATCACAAAAAAGTATAACAATTCGGGATCATGAGTCATGTCCATTGATATATCGTGTACTCGTGGACAACGCCTGGTATTTATAAAATAATAATAATAATAAATACATAAGTACAACAATAAATAAATAAATATATAAATAAACAAAAACTGAGAACCCAATGAACATAGAACTATCGCCATTGTTACTGAGTGACACAAGTTAACCATTACGTTATGTGAAATACAAAACAACTGATTCAATCTGTCAGTCTCGGCCGAATGAATGTTTCTATGCCCATTCACCCCATGGCTGTACAAAACATATTTATTTCTGGTATATCGATAATCCACCTCCACCACCTCTCCCCCTCTCCTGTCGGTCCCATCCGTTCCCAACAAAAAGCCCCCGGAGATTCCCAGCGCGTGTGCGGGACTTTTGCAATCAATATTGCTCTTAATAAATTACGTTTCTATGGCGCAGATTTTTTTCACAACAGGCCTCGGCCTGCTTTGAAAACTTAACGTTCAGACATGTTCTACAGGAATACAAAATAAAATCAGTTAACATATGCCTATTTCTTATGGGCATGATTATAAAATAAAAAAAGAAATAATTTTGAAACACATATGTACAGATATGTATATTTTTCTTTTCTTGAGTTGAAAATATTTTTTAAGATATCAAATGGAAAAAAATGTGTTTCGAAATAAACGATGAAGTCTTTCTAATCTAGAACAAAACACATTATTTTCACTTCCATTTGTACAGAACAAAATATGCAAAGCACCATAGTTTTTTTTTTGTTTTTTTTTTTCTGTTCATACGGGTAAATCCACATAAGCACATATGATTATCACATACACAGTTTCCCCAGAATCAGAATGAGCACATCGTCCATCTTAGAGGTACTCATCTTGGCTAGCTTAGATACACACATGCAGGCACACACTCCGTGGACGGGCCGGCCTGCTCTAAGACTATGAGCAGTGCAGAAGGCTGCGGCCGGCACACTGCACATACACCAGCAAGAGCTCCCAACCTGCCGTCATAATAACCCCGTCTCTCAACGTGAATCACCGCTCACTCCGTGCACGCACACACATACACACATATATAACACACAGAAATGCACACATACACATGCTCACACACACGCACACACACAGACACGAGTGCACGCGCGCACAACATCGGTGCTGACATTTAACAATGGCAGTTTCCCCAGTATAGGACTGCCAACCAGCCGCCACCTAATCCCCACCCCCATCCCGCCTCACCTCATCTTGCCCCACCCAACATCTATTGATTTTAACTCTTTTCGTATCAACAGAAACTGGGGAATGCCAGGGCTTCTTTGATATCAATATTCATGTTTCATCCGTTAGATGCGATGGTGGTATATATACGACAGGTGACGCAATGCTTGAAATGCGTAGCCCGTATTTATACACTTTGACTCCTCACTACACTGTGATATTCCTTATCATATCGCCCGAATCTAAAGTTTAGTGACCCCACTTAAATCAAACTGTCATAATAATAGGCATAGTCGCAGCTCAAAAGAAGATTTTTCAAACAAATAAAATTATACTTTAAGCAATGCCATCTCATGCTAGAAACTGATGAAATATATTATATGAGTGCTTGTTACTACACTGTGCTCTATTTGTAAGGATGTTCCAATGCAAAGTATAATAGGCGAGCCTTTGACAAGATCGGATCAGGGAAACGGTTAGGGTTAACTTTTTACTGGTGCAGATAACTGTCATAAAAATTCCGATTTGTTGTCTCCAACTCTTCAGTTCTGGGTGCTATGTAACTCTTGTTCAGTGAAACCACATAGCATCCGCAGCGTTTAGGATTTCGATCTCAAACGGTTAACAAAGGCTACTGATATTAATCCTACCAAGCATCTGACATCGGAATCGCACTTTCTCCTCCCTTTTATACCATTAACCTATTGTCAATTCTTGCATTGCTGGATAACAATTATTTCTACCATCCATCCTACTTCTGAGAGAGCACGCACCGATGTAATTCCAAACGTTCATCTAGATGCCTTTAAAATCCTTTTTTTTTAAAGGCATATCTAGTATCGGGTTAACTCACAGGATATCCACAATCCACGTAAGAGGGCTAAGAGTTAAAGCGCCTAGATTTGACAAGACATGGCCGCTAAGCGAGCCGTGAGCGCACACCGGTCTTTAAATAGCCACACTCGATACAACCTAATGGCCTGTTGTCTTTATGGCACGTGCATTGTCTCTCTTCACTCCTCCTCTGTTTCCTCCTCCTGTCTGCCTCACTTCATCCAACCCCAACATTTTATCCCTATCTGCCCTCCCCCCCCCCCTCAAAGATACCCACCCCTTCCTTCCCCAATCATGGTGTCTTGGCCAGGTAAACTAACTGTTGAGGTTGCCCTTTTTCCAAAACACAGGTGCTCGTAAACCATTGTTTTATGTGTCTTTAATTTCTCTTTCTTTTCTTCTTTGTTTTTTTTCTCTCTTTTTCCTCATTTCTCTTCCTTTTTCTCTTCCTTTCTCTTCCATCCTTCCTTTCTTCCTGTCTTTCTCTCCGTCGTTCTTGTTCATCCCTCTCTCTCACTGTCTTTCCTCCTTTATCTTTCTTCCTTTTTCCGTTCTTTCCCTCTTTCTTTCTTCTCTTTTCTTCGTCTGTCTCCTTTTCTTTTTGTCTTGCCGCGGTCTTTATTTCCACTCTCCTTTATTTCTTTCTGGGATTTCTTCACTTCCTCCACATTCCAACCCACCCAATTCTCTTTAAATTCAATGCAGTCTCATACGAACACGCTCCCTCGCTCTCTCTCTTTCATCTTTTCTCCCTATCCCTCTAGCTCTTTTACTCTGTCATTCACCCTTAATTCTCTCGCTCACCCAATCTCATCTTCTCTTCCTGGATCTATCTCTCTAGAGATAGCCCTTTTGTTCTATCACTCCTCCTCCCCTCCTCTCTTTCTCTCTCTCTCTCTCTCTCTTTCATTGACATACAATTATCATGACACACAGATGTAAAAACTCAGCAGGGTGGAATGCTGGAAGTAATTACCACTAATTATATGGATATTAACCACACACACACATTATGAAACAGCGCCGCTTCCGTATAATCCTCCGCTAGGAAAAACAGAGCTAAAATTCATTCGCTTCGGGTATTTCTGAGTCAATAGCCGATTAAATCATTCAAATTCTAATTAACAAAGCTGTTCATCAGTCCAGCCTCATAAAGAGAGTATTATAAACACTAGTCGGTTTCAAGATGGAAAAGGAAAGGGAGGTAACTTTAGTTTCAATGTCGCATATTTTTCGGCCGTTATCGTTCCTGCCAACACTTCATTGGGCACAATCACAATTATCACCGTGGTGGTCATGAAAAATGATAAAATATTTCTACCTCGTAACTATCAACCTTCCATTGCCCTCTCTCTCTCTCTCTCTCTCGTAATCCCGCCCTTTCTGTAGTTCATCCAGCCCATGTATCCACCCATCTACTTATACATCCATACTTCTTCCTCGTCCATTCGTTCATCCGACTTCACCTCTGTCAGGGCCACAAACTATCCACCAGCCCGTTCGTTCATTCGTTTGGCCGTCCATCCATCCATCCATCCATCCTCCATCCATCCATCCACCCACCCATCCATCTATCCATCCAGCCAGCCAGCCAGCCAATCACCCATCTATCCACCCATCCGTCCGTCCGTCCGTCATTCATCCATCCATCCATCCATCCATCCATCCATCCATCCATCCATTTACAGTGCTATTTTCAGTCACAATAGCTATAAGACATCCCTTGTCTATCATTCCCACATACACTAACTCTCTTTTCTGATCCGGCTGTCTTTCGACCACATTAAATTGGCTCGATGTTTGACACTTCCAAAATACAAATAATTATTCACACATTGTCTCCATCTTCCTGCATTTCTTTCCATTCTTTTCTATCGCTCATTCTTTCTTTTTCTCTCTCTCTCTCTCTCTCTCTCTCTTTCACCTTACGCCATTCCTTGCTACATTGTGCCTTCATGACCGATACTTTAACCTTTACAAAATAATGACATGACGCTGATGACGCTGATTCTTGCTCATCCAGATTATCTCACTCATCGCTGTTCTACCATCTTCCGCCTTCCTTCATTGTTCTACCTCTGATATATTTCCATACTTCCTCTTTTCTCTCTCTCCTCTACTCCCCCCCCCTCCCCACCCCTCCGTTCCTCCGTCTCCCACCACAAGAGAATAATTACAATATGGCAAAATCGTTCATGCCATAGGGTAGAAAACTACATTGTATATGAGGATGATTACTTTCCTTCACCAGACCTATCTCACACAACGTTTTACCTCTAGTATGATTCCTATTCTTATCAT
>JBCEWB010639066.1:0-17707 GCA_039654565.1 Peronia peronii
ACGAGTAGCATCCCTTCCATGCTATTAGGACATAACATGTTGCCACAGGCCGTTCCAGCGCGGGTTCTATCGACAGCGTTTGACGTAACATACGTAACCGCCGGAGAAATGACCAGGTGGTGGCTGAAACGCGGGTTCTCTCCAGGTAACGTTCGCAGTACAAGACGTTGTGCTGTCGCACCGCTGCCACAACGCAAGTGCACGTATAGAGACGTGCCAATATTTCGTAGGACCCAAAAGAACAAGGTTAACATGAGCGTTACTGAGGTGTGTACAGCTAGGGACCTGTGTGATTTATTCTCTGAAACTTCTCAGATGTGTCTATTTTATCTTGTAGCCTACGTCAATTTAGAGAGTTTGCCAGTCAGTTTGCCTTTACCTTGTACAACACCTTAGAGAGTTTGTCAGTCAGTTTGCATGTCTTTAGTTGCATTTGTCAGTCAGTTTGTCTTTATCTTGTACATCGGTTTAGAAAGTTTGTCAGTCTGTTTGTCTTTACCGTGTAGGCCTAAATCAGCTTAGACAGCTTGATTGTCAGTTTGTCTTTACCTTCTACATCAGCCTAGAAAGTTTGTCTGTCAGTTTGTCTTTATCTTGTTCATCAGCTTAGACAATTTGTATAGGCCTGAGCATAATAATGTTATTGAAACAGCTTGAAAATACCCATCATTAATAGTCAGTTGTGTCTTCATAGTCATACTCCTCAAGTTATTTATTTTGATCACATTTGATCAAAACAATATTAATTTGATCCAATCAAAATGTTGAAACTGCATATTTTCGAGAAATGTGTGAAAGTGAAAAATTTAAATTTTCTATCATGTGAGGACATTTTAAAGCAGTCTTTCCTTCTTGCCAATTTTTACCTTTAAAATTGCAACATCTGAGACCGTTTGGGCTCAATTATACTGCCTATTTATGACTAAGTGATGATATAAATATTTTATTACATTTTCGTCTGCTACAGTTATCATCATCTGTGCATAGTGAATAAAGAATTATTTGTAAAAGTAAAGAAGTGACACAGCTGGTCAGGGCAATAATTAATTATTAGACCATAGCGATAACCTTTTGAACCCTGGTCACCAGTGCCTGAAACGCACCTGTCCCTGGCCTTCTAGGCCGAGAATACACATTTCTCGTTTCATGTTCAATATCTTTGTAAACACAAGCCTCAAAAGCGATCATGGACGCAAAGATTTGTAATCACCGTAGTCCCAAATGTCCTTGCCCAAAGCGACCTATTAGATCTATTTTTCACTGTAGTTGACGCACAGGACTGGAGTCACGGGTGTCAGCCCGGTCAATCGGGCTGTGGGGTATTTGACACCAGAAAATCTGCCCGGTGTACCGGGCTGTAGGGTTAAATGAAAGAACTTAAATGACAGTACCGTACGCCCGGCACTCTGGTATTCTCTTCACTTCATGCGCTATTGCAATCCATGGCCACCAGTGAGAGCTTCTGGTATAGACTTCAGTGTTAGATTTAGTCTAGCGTATTTTGATAAAATTCCGTAGTCATCACAGTACATTTATTTTTCTCTGTGTATTTAAGTATAATTTCCACAATATTTGGTGAACTGGCAACGTATGGCATCACTTTAATGAGGGATTGCACAGCTGGCCTAAATATCGATCTTTTCGGAGAGGACTTTTTTCAAGAAACAGTTTTCTCTCAAAATATATTACTAGTGTGCAACTATTTTATGGCTAAAACAGAGCGAACCAGGTCCCTTTACTAATGATTATGCAAGTGTAATGTGGGCCTTACAAAAGTTCCTACGCTTACGATGCGGCCATTATGAGTTAAACGCAACACTTTTTATTGTAGGCTATTTACATAATGAACTGTTGCTAGGGGTTGTTTGTTAAAGACAGTTATATCAGGTTTATCTTTTCTGTCGGTTCTATCCTCCATGAACAAGAAGACGGACAGGTAAGCAGACTTTCGCCATCCATCCACTGGTGGGCCGTCGATTTCGACGATGTCACTGTGCAGATGACCTTCTCTCATAGACACGAGTGTGGTTGGAGTGACCGATTCTCCAGGCACACACCCGTGGAGAGCAGGGGCATTGGAACGCGGCAGAGATGGAAAGGGAGAACATTGAGGCCTTGCGTTTTTCTCTTGCATTAGTTATATGGTTGCGGCGGTTGTCTTCAAACTCTTCCTGGGCCTTCCTGATAAGACTTCGCCACACTGCTCCGTCTTGTGAACAAACTTCCAGGTCTTTTGCAGGCTGGATTGGTTTGGGGAAAGGAAGGGGGATCTGCACAAAAACCTGCGCGTGAGTTGGTTTTTGATGGGGAAGCTGTTGCACTGGAACAATCCCACCTTCTCGGCCGCAGAAGCCAGAGTCCAGTGGCGCAAAAAGTTTTTACGACTGGGGGCCTCCTTGGCTGCAGTGGATGGCAGGCCTTCTTCCGTGCTCTGACGTGCCCTTCATACTCCACAGTGCATTGCTGAAACCTCCTTCCAAGCCGTAGAATCAATCATGTGATTTCCTTGTCCGCCGGAAACAGACTTCACATGCTAGGGTGAGCAAGCCCTGAAATCACCGAGGGTTTGAAATCCGTCGGCTACCCTCACCAGGTCCAGCCACTGATGAGAGTTGGGTCCCATGTGGGAGCTAATAGTGGACGAGCTGTCCTGAAAAGGACACCTTTCCCCATCTCAGGACACTTAATGGGTAATACTGACATAAAGTCAAAAACTGTAACTAGTGGCTAGGCTGCATCCTACACTCGTGGGACGTCAACTACACAGCAATTGATAAGACGGAAATGCCTTATCTGTCAGTTATGAGTTTTCTCACACAGAATAGGCCTACCGAGTCATTATGTAGACGGCAGGTTTTCCCACACACATGTAGCGCAGGACAGCACGACGAGGTCACTCAGACGCGTGCCGCGTGTAGCGTGACCGCGCCGGTCAGATTTTTTTTTTCCTTATGCCTTGCAATCCTGAGAAAGTAGGATTATCTCGGCCTTAAGAGGCTACCTGTTTTGGGTGAGAATTTCTGTGGGTGAAATTTGGAAATTGGAAATTTTGCCTGGACAACGGCACTCCGCCTACTCTTCATCGAATTTAAACTGCCCAGGGTTCTCTTTAACGTACGTAACGTACACACGGGGCCTCTGAAATCTATTCGCCCTTATCCGAGAAGGCTAGACATCGGACCTCTACCTAGAGGAAGCCAGGGGACCATTTAGTTACTGAAAAAATGCAGGTTTTCGATCTTGGAGTCCTACCATCCCCCATTGGGAGGACCCGCGAATCGAACATACACAACCTGACGACTGAGTTTTTTTCACCATGAATCAGACACCAGACCTCATAACCACGGCGATACCCGCTGATTAGACAGTGCTGGACAGAAACTATATATTATTATACACAGCTTTGAATTTAGCCAAAACTAACCTCATGTTGACGATTACAAGAGAACCAGGAAACTTTCCAACATGCGCTCTTCATCCAAAGTCTGGTAAAACATTTCTGAATATCATACCGTGAAAATATCTCCCTTACTTTTCACTTTTGTAGTCCTAGAACGGCAAAACCTATGTTTATATTAACTGTTGTAATAGTTGTATCGAGTGTGCTTTCAGTCTTCCCGATATTGGTTATGATGAGCATAGAGCTTAAAGCACATGCATTTACCATTGTGTATATAGCATTCAGAACTGTCGGCGCCCAATAACCGATAGCTCCCCCCCCCCCTCCCCGCCCCCTCGATTATGATTATTATACTATTATTATAATTATTATTGTTATTATTATATTTACAGAACTGCCGAATTTTATATTATTACCTGTATTTTATTATGCCTTTTGTTACTATAGATACCGAGTTTTATAAATATTGAGTCGCTGAGTATTCTTCTTCTTATTATTATTATGATTATCACTATACTTTAGTATCTTAACACTATTTCGGACCAAGGGGATTCTAAGATATACATAGGGATATAATAGATAAACACATACTGGAACACAGAGAGAGAGAGAGTGAGAGAAGAAGGAGAGAGAAAGAAAGAATGAAAGAAAGAAAGAGAGAAGAAAGCATGGATGGATATGTTTTAGTGTTGCGTGTGTCTGGCGTTTTGTTGTTGTTGCTGTTGTTGTTGTTTCTTTTCTTGTTTTTTTAATTCATTTTTTTTTTGGTATTGTTGTTTGTTTGTACCGAGTTGCTGCGTTTCATTATTGTCATTATTATTTATTTATGTTCACCATACTTTTAGTTATTGTTAGCACCGACTAGAAACAGATGAACAGATGGACAAAAGGGCAGATGGTAGGATATATGGATAGACAGATTTTCCGCTATGTATTCTGTTTTTTATTTATATTTTTTTTTTCAAGGCGGAACTGCCACTATCATTGATTTCAAGCAAAGAAACAATAACTGGACTTCAACTCATTGTTTTTCAATCATTGTTTTTCAATGGTAGTGCTTTGTCTCTTGTCACTAAAAAATTAAACTGTTAAAATAAATGAATCAGTCAATGAAATGTGTTTCTTAAGTGATTATAACGATGAACTAACAGCATAAATATTAAATCAAAATTAATAGACTCATGCAAACCAATCAAAACGAGGCAGGATACAAAATTGTGCACAAACACCAGTGGAACGCCATACATTTTACCATTTTTGGGATATCTCAGACAGAAAATAGTTTTTACAGTACGACAAAGTATGTAATTTTTATTTTTTTATTTCTAACAGTCTGTCTCTGCGTTTCTTGATTCTCTCCTAATCGTCATTGTGAGAGTAAATTCAGTGTTAAATGTATAGTTCCAGCCCACCAGCCTGCTGTGTAAACGGCCTCGACCGCAGCGTTGCACAGCTCAATACATAGAAAACAAAACTAGAAAAATCCAACCAACACAGCTACACCGTGCCTAGCCTATCACCTGTAGATACTAGATGCTAATCTCTACAAGAACATAAAACTGTCATGATAAAAACGTCCATTAGGTAACAGTAAATTCATTCATCATAGACACTTTAGAAACTGATGAGGACAGCCACTCTAAATGCTCGCACTTGCCACCATGGCATCAATGCAGAACACATAGTAGTGGTAATACAATAAGATGGACTTTTCTTGGCAAGTGTATCCTCACGTCGTTCAGTGACAACAGCTCTGATCCATCCAATGTCAAAGTTCTACATCGAATTTTTTTTTATTTGATTCTTTAAATTTATTTATTATTATTTGTTTAATTTATGTAGCCATTCAATCATAAGAAATCAAGATTATCTGGGCTTTAGCTACTGCATGCCCAATTTGGGCAGAAGAATTTTTTATGAGTAGAAATTTAGAATTTGGAAATTTAGAATTTTTGCCTCACCACATACTCTTCATCCAGCTTGTAGCTGCCAACTGACTGTGCATAGCGTACACATGGGACCTCTGAAATATATTCGCAATTACCCTAGAAGGCTTGACATTGAAATTCCTACCCAAAACTTGAGGGTACAGTTAAGTCACTGAAAAGAAAAATGCAGGCGTCCCCGGTAGAATTTGAACCAGCAATGTAAGTTTTTGCCAAGGAGCAAATGCCTAACCACCTATCACGATCATCATGAATGGAAGGAATCTCTTGTATATTGTTGTATTCAAGGCTGGCTTGTTAATTGTAGCAGCCTAGCTTCATATGTCAACATGATGATGAGTTCTTAACAATCAGATAATCAGTCACATATGATAATTTCATTGTTTTAATGTCACAGTTATGAGAATTTTATATTCTTGTAGGGATCAGTGTCTTGGTTGACTTTGTTCCTGGACACAGCAGCCATCTTCACAAATGGTTCCAGAAAAGTGTCAAGCGAGAAGATCCATACACTGACTACTATGTGTGGCATGATGGAAAGATTGGACCAGATGGCAAGAGGACATTCCCTAACAACTGGGTGAGGACCCAGTAAAATGACATAATAATAGCAGATGACATTTATGTAGTACTTATCCCCGTTGATGGTCTGGAGGTTGGACTGTCAGACTTGGGATCAAACGTTCAGAGTTCAAATATTGACAGGTCCCAAAATTTACATTTCTTTCCTTAACCAAGTTTAAACTTTTACGTTCTATATACGTCTTTCAACGTCCTGGTGGAGGTTATCTCGAGAGTTTAAACTTAAGACAGATACTGTTATTGCAAGACCGATAAGGACTTGAATGCCCCATAAGCAGCTGCCTTATATGCTTCCCAGGAAACTGAGAATGTCTGTGAATGTCTTTTGTATCTGTAGAGGTAGTTATAAATTGTAAAACGTTAACAACCTATCTTATATGGGAATAAGTGCTACATAAATGTTCTCTATTATAAATGTTATTGTTATTATTAATATCATCTGTTCTATCTGCAGTCTTTGACTTCAATGTTTTTTTGTTGTTTTTTTTTTTTTTCATTCCTTTAGTTGAGTGTATTTGGCGGTCCTGCCTGGTCATGGAACGAGGAACGTGGCCAATATTATTATAGACCTTTCATACCGGAACAACCTAAACTGAACTACAGATGTCCGCATGTGATGGAAGAAATGAAAGTGAGTACAAAGACTGGGATATGACAATTTTGTCTCTGCATTAGTCATTTTGAGTACTTTTGAGATGTTGAGTAGAAAAGAAAATATTTGTAGCACAAGTCATTTAACCCCTTTACTGCGAAGCATATTTACTCCCCCAGTGCTAAGAAAATTTTACAAATTCAGCAGAATCATTTTCATTTCTACCGAGCTTAAAATTCCTTCACTGCTCTACTGATGTACAACATATGTCATGATATGACTGAGATCAGATGCGCTATTGACATACATCATACTTCACAGTAAAACCATATCATAGGGTAATGTACGTTGTATATCAATAGCACATCAGACCCCAGTCATATTCGGATGTACACTGTACAACAAGAGAACAGTGAAGGAGTTAATAAATGATGCTATTATGATCCTGATGAATTACAACGTAGTTCTGCTGGTGTATGTCTTTATGATAGATTAAATGCTCCGAAATGTCATAAGACATCAACTGTAGTTTAGCACAAATCTGATTTATACCACAATGGCAGAGCAGTAATGATTTTTCACTTACTCATTCCATCCATCTATTGCTCCAGTCACTAGCTAGTCACTTGTTCATTCATGCACTCATGTTCTCACAATGTATATAAATTATATGCCATACTCCTAATGCTAGCATCCACTCTGTTATTCAGCTTATTATTTATTAGCTCTGTCATGAACTGATGCCACAGTGTATTGTGGTATTTCTCAATGTTTCCCTTCAGCTTTAGTTCTTGTTTGTAAAATGCTTAAAGCTTAAGGAAAGAAAAAGCTAAACATGATAATTACATGTTATTCCACCTAAAGAAAATGATAGATATAAATATAACTTAAGCATTTACTCTTCATGTTTCCGCAAGTATGTATAAATAATGTTTTGTTTACAAAAATGAAGATGACTTTTCATTAGTTTTAAACATCCTTTTTTTTTTTTTACTTATCTATCACGTATCATCTCTATTTTGACATATTTTGTTTTCAACCTTTTTGAAAACTAATTTTTACATGTTGCCCATTCCTGCACCTAATTCTCCACAGAATGTTGTGCGGTTCTGGTTTGACCGTAAAGTGGACGGCATGAGGGTGGATGCTTTGGCTCCTATTATGGAGGCAGAGGACAAAAGCCTGGATGAGCCAAGAAACATGTCTGTCATCTGTTTGCCTGTAAGTTATAACAAAATAATCCCCATTATTAGTAGAGGTGCAAATCTCTTAATAATCGATTTTTCTTTGAAATAAAATTGTATGAATATATTCCACAGTGTGCAAAGAGCAGGGTATCTCTATCACACTATTAAACAAAATTAATAAAGTGTTGATTAACAAAATAAATAGAGTAGGGAAAAATAGAGTAAGAGATATGGACGCCAGGGATTTGACATACCAAAACAACAATAGCAAGGGACCCACAAGTGACCAAAATGTTTTTTCTTTTAAAGGAATTTTTTTTTTTAGGAAAAACATGATTTGTTTTTTGTTTGTTTTTTTGTTTGTTTTTTTTGTTTTGTTTATTTGTTTGTTTTTTAAACAAAAACCCGTTGAGATAACCTCCACCAGGAGGTTGAAAGACGTATTATAGAACGTAACCTAACAAAATAATATGTTTGCAATCAAGAATCTAGATCAACATTTGAGGAGAAAACCATATGAACAGCAAGAGAACATGTTGTGAAATGGATTAAAAAAAAAACAAACAGAATGCACATATATATTATGAAACCAAAAGCAGTTGGGTAAAAGTGTGTCTGACCTAGATTACTTCTAAAATAATGAGGAGCCAGATATGATAGTCAGAAATGAAAAGGAACCTGAAAAATGAATGAAAATTGAAATGGAAACGAAAATGCTGTTAGAAATTTTCATCATCTTATCCACTTGTCAGTGGTCCTCTGATTGGCTGCTATCGCAGTGGTGTTTGTGTGTGTTTGTATGTGTTAATGGTGTGTATTGAGTGCTATGTATGTTCATGCGTCGGGTCAAATGATAAGGGCTATAGAAGGTCAGAGATAAACAGAGAATACATGTCCATATCTAGGACTTCTTATCTCCAGGTCATTTGACAGTTGATGCCAAAATGATGCTCTGCATGCTTTGAGATGTAACACTCAGTCAAATATACAAAGATAAACACATTTGTTCCTTGATTCCCAAGATCTTAATTAGTTTTATGCATCTCTTATATAATTTGACACTGATATATCATCCAAGATTATATTGTCAGATTGAAGAAAGTACATTAAAATAAGACAATTTCCACGAAAGGGGAGAACTGTAACACCATAAGATGAGATGAGAAATAGGATATATATATATATAATATTTGTGTAAAGCCAAGAAGTAACACTTCCAGACAGAGTTTAAAGTGAAATTCAGAAGGAATAAGGTTAGAGGATGGGTGACAGATCTCATGGAAGAAACAATGACATATGAGAATGAGAAATTATTAATGAATGAAAAGGTCTGAATGGCAGTATATATAGTTATGACCTATGCCTTGTATGTAAAGATAACAAGTGATGATGGGGAATATAAGTATGGTAAAAAAAATGTGTACAAAATAGGCTGAGGATGAGAAATTATTGTGAAAATGAATGTAGTCAATGACCTATGCCCTTTAAGAATGACAGATGATGGGAAATATAAATGTGGTGAAAATTATATGCACACAGATTAGCTAGTTTTTGTATCTTGCAGCCTGTAAATTCTGTACGTCTATTCTCTCTGTCTTCAGGACCAGCATGATTATTTAGATCACATCTACACAATCATGCTGCCAGAAGGCCAAGAACTTGTGCAGGGATGGGCGGAGGTCCTGACTGAGTATGAGCAGAAGGACGGTCGTAGCAGGTGGGTTATAGTTACGGTTTTATTTTGCCTTTCGACCTCGGGTGGTTATCTCAGCAAGCAGGTGGGGAAAGAGTAGAAAATGATAGTACTGGTGGCCTATTGGTTGGGTTGTCAGACTCAGAATCAAATGCTTTAGGTTCAAACCTTAATAGTCTGTCTTTTGGAAAGACAGTTACACACATTTCCTCCCCCAACCCAACTATAAGACAGAGAATATTATTTTAAATTGATAAGGATTTGAGTGCCTAACAGGCAGCTGTCTTGAATACTTCCCACTTAGCTGAGACCATTTAAGTGAGTGTCTCCTTTGGGTCTGTCAGGGTAATAAGAGATTATAATGTGCTTAGAGCCTGTACTTGTGCTATATGAGTGCTATTATTATTGTTATTATTGTTAATAATACAAGCTTTCTCCCTGCCATTTCATTTTGAAAAAAAACTATAGAGAGTTTAAGCCACTGTTTTGTTTGTCTAGAAGGATAGCTCTGAAGAGTGACTTCAAAATTAATTTGAGGATTGCTACCCACTTCAAGAAGGATTCAATATCTAGACTGTGTATGATTGTGGATTGATGTTATGAATGGAATGTGAATTAAATGTTGAAGGGATACATGAATGTTTAGATGAAAAGATGTACAAATAATCAATATGCCAATGTTCTAGTCTCATTGGATCCTTATTTGTCAGTTTATATTTTTATCTTAAAATTGAATGCATTTATAGTATTTGCAACTATGATTTAGCTTTTATCATAAATTTCTGGTATGTACCTTTACTAAATCTGCTGGGTAGTAATAATTTTCCTTACTTCCTGTCTCAGAAACTACTTCTTTAGTTTCATGCAACAGCTATGGTGTGTCATGATAATGAAGGTTTATGGGCACATTTGTCCACGGCTCACAGGTTCATGGTTTTGGAGGTATATGAAGAGAGCAGGAATAAGTTTCGTGAGTTTGGTGGCATCCCATTCAACATGGACCTGGTCGATAATCTGGAGGCGAAAGGTCTCAGTGGTGAAAATATCAAGGAATTGGTGCATTATGAATACAACAATTTGCCTAAAGGAGCATGGCCAACATTTGTGGTAAGTGAGTGAATGAGCTAATGAGCTAGTGAATGAATTGGTGAGTGATTCAGGGAGTGACTGAGTGAGTGAGTGCCTATCTGACTGACTGATCACTGACTGCTTGACTGACTGACTAACCCACTCACTGTCTGACTATCTGAGTGGCTGACTGATTGCCTGACAAACTGACTGATCCCTGACTCACTGACTGACCCACAGACTCACCCACTCACTGATTGAACAGGTGAGTCAGTTTTTTAGTACATATTTATGTGCATGTATGTTTGCCTAGTTGAGGGGAATGAATGATATGACCCTTATTTGGAATCATCAGGATGAAACCAAAAGAAAAGACAAAAAAGAAAGTCTTAGATGAGTAATTAAGTGCAGAGGAGGACTTTCAATAGTAGCCCAGTTAGAACCCAATATATTAATAAGACTAAAAGAAATCACATAGTTGTGGGAATTACTAATAAATAATTCATTAATGCCAGGCAATGTGAATATTTTCTGAAGAGAGATTTATTAGCTATTTACTATCTTATACTCGCCAGCTAACTATATATAACTGTTGGAACATTCCAACAGACTATCTTTATAATGCAGGTAATTTTTGTTTGTTTTTGCTTATTCCTCAACTGAAACATGCAATTATGGATTGTATATTAAGCCTAAATAGAGGGAGAGAATCTCTAGCATTAATGATTGTCCAGATAGGAATGAGGGACATGATAAATACAAATGGAAAAAAGATTATTGTTTGTCTTGTCAAAAACAAGTCATAGACAGAGTTTTGCTGTGATAAAACCTTTTTCATGAATATTTTGTTAAAACTATGTTTCAACATATTTTACTTTCTCATTAGCTGGGGAATCATGACCGTCACCGGTATTCCACTAAATATGGCCAGCAATATGCAGATGCTCTCAACATGTTGTTGCTGACTCTGAAAGGAACTCCAACTACATATTATGGAGAAGAGATTGGAATGGAAGATATATCAGTCACTTATGAACAGACTCAAGATCCTTGGGGAAAAAACATGGGCCCAGTAAGTTCACAATGTTACATAATTTGTATAATATAGAAAAGTCTCTTTTCTTTATTGTGAGCTTGTAATCTGAATGTCTTATTCACATGGTCAATCAAGTCATTCGACTAAAAAAAGAATTTGCAAAGAAAATTTTGGTTAACAAAATCTAGAGTTGGGGGCAAAAATGAGATTTAATTAAAAAAAAAAAAACATGTGCAGGTTTACATTTTAAAAATTTATTAAGTTGCAGATTCATGGTTTCACAACATGTTCTTCCAATCTCACAAAGAATGAGCGTATGAAACCCTTCTTTAGTTTTCAATCTTTTGGATCATTTTATCTCTCTGACATATGTTTTCATAACAACTTTTTTTTCTTTTCAAGTTTTATTTCTCTTTTTTACTTACAATTTGATATTTTGTTATAACTGAAATGAAACCATGAATCTGTTTTTTCTTTACATATTCTTAGTTTGTCTGCACATGTCTTTTCTCTCATTTGGTCCTCTTCCTTCTAATTTTGAACTATGCACTATGACTTTCTGAAAAGTTTTTGTGAAGAAAATGATAATGGTGTTATTGCATACAGCTGAACTATTTCACAGCAATCAGACAATGTGATCGTTCTGTCTACAGGACCGTTATCTCACCTTCTCTCGAGACCCTGTCCGGTCTCCCATGCAATGGGATGACTCATCCCAGGCGGGATTCACCACAAGCAACAGGCCTTGGCTCCCTGTGCATCCCAACTACAAGACTGTCAATGCGAAGGTGAATTTTTTATTCTAATATGGCATTCTTACAGCACTGATGTTTCCTGGACAGGAGGAAAACAGTAACTTTTTCAGTCCTCATTATACTTTGTATCAGAATTTGTTCTATTAGAATTTGTTTCCACAAAACGTACCTTACAGTATGGCAAAGGAGTACACGCCTTTTAGGACTCTTCATCTTAAGCCTATTTAAATATGAATAAATGCCATAGAAGAACCCTGGTTTACCTGATCTGTGAAGTTCTGAGTGTGTTGAGGACCAAACTTGCAAACAGCTGATGTGGATGGTTGGTGATAATTGGCCCAAGGAGCTGGGCAAAGCCCCAACCCAGGGAAGATGCAGCCAGACTGAATGGCATTAATGCCTAATGATGGGAAAATACCACTGAGTTAAAATGTAAAAGTCCAAAAACTAGATCAAATGGAGCAGCCTGGTATCCAGATATGGCATGTCACTTGAGGCTGCTGAAATGGACAGAAAAGCAGAGCAAAAGAAGAGAAGTTGTTTATATTGGCATGTTCAGGTTTCATAGTTCTGTGTAATTTAATTTCACCCTGTTCTTCAGCCTGGTTATGCTATGATAGCATGGCAAGACTCTTGATGTGTTTTTTATTTCTTTGTTTTGTTTTTGACTGCTACTTTTCTGTACTTTGCTAATTTATGTCACTTTTTTACCTTAACTTTGTTCTGTTCATTCTTGTATTAGCTAAATGAATTCTGTGACCAACAGTATTCTGTCTCCTTTTCATAATTTATTTAATGTTTTGATTTATGGTAAATTCTATTTCAGACACTTGTGATATTGTTTCAGATAATTTTGATTCTGACAGGACTGTATGAAGTTTATGTCTCCACTTTCAACAGCAGAGTTAGCAGTAACTGATCTATGAACTATCATTATCTTTTCATTAAGAGTGTTTCTTTTTTTAATTTTGTGTATGACTGATGGATTCAGTCCAACTTTGCCATTTTATTAAATGGCTTACTTCATGATGAAAAGTATCATTTTCATTGTCCATATATTTTATAATAATTTGATTTTTATCACACTGTACAATCACAGGCCCAGCGGGAAGACAAGAGTCCTGTTACATCGCTGAAAATCTACAGAACCCTTGCTAAGCTGAGGCAAGAACCTGCCTTTTTGTGTGGGGAGCTGGCATATGCTGTCTGCAGTAGAGGTAACTTTAACATGCTATGAAGCTTTGAAAAAAAAGAAAGAAGAGGAAAATAATGTTTCAATTTCAAGTGAAAGAAAAAAAAACTGAAACAATGCAGGTAATGTATAATGTCATTTTTATCATCTTTTGCTCTTTCTGTAATACTACCTAGTAAGGCCACATCTCATGTTAAGAATGCTGTCAAGTTCTGTTTGTTGAGTTTTTGTTAGTTATGGGGCATCATTCTTTTTTTTTTTTATGTAGACTAATAAAGTAAAATGAGACCAATCAAATGTGAACATTTGCGGTCAGTCATGTTCCTAAATATGAGATGCGACACGATGAAATCAGGCTCTTGTCAAATTTTGAGTATATGGAATTATTGGTGCCAATGTTAAGCTTATCCATTTCCCTTTCTGTGTGTGAAAAAATTTTTGTTCTACCTAAGTAGAAGTCGAGCTATTGGCAGTTAAAGACTATGGGGGTGACCTGTTGCTGCAGTTCAATTTAGTGAGAGAAAGGTCGAACACATTTGTAAATCTTTATTAATCTTTGTTAGCCCATGCCTCTAAACTGCAATTCTGGGGCCTTTGCTCAGTCTATTTCAGCAAATTTAACACTGAAATGCATTGTTAAATTGATATTGAAGGGTCCTGTGACGAAAAAAACATTATGTTAAAAATTCGTTCACTATTGAAAAACATGTGATTTCTCCAGTCGTCTCAGTTTGACAAGCACCTGATTTCATCGTGTCACGTGTCATATTAATTTCACTTAATGAGAGACAGCTTATTTTTGCATGTGTGAAGCAGCTGGCTTTAACTTGTTAAGTCCCCCACAGGGGCCCGGGGTATATAAGTAGGTTCTTTGCTCCCACCTGCAGATGGTGAAAGATCACTATCTATGACATTCCAGTGGTGACATCTCTTTTCTCTTTCCTTGCTCCTGTCTTCTGTCCCGTTTTCTTTCCTCTCTTCTTCTTGATGTGTAAATGTATGTTACCATGTTTGGCACAAAATGGTTGTGATCATGTTAATGTGCCGTTAAACCCCAACACAAACAAACATTGTAAAAGAACAATCTAGAATGGAGGCAATGCTCATGCTGTTAATGAAATCTAGAAGAATGTTATACAATATTGTAGAGTAATGTCTGTTGTTGTTTTTTCTCTCTCTCGCTCTCTCTCTCCCCCTATTTTTGTTTGTTTATTTGTGCAATTACATGAAATTTGAACTTTGCCGTAGATTAAGTTGTAAGTGGGTCTATTTATTACCCTCAGATTTTCCCTCTCACTTGGATTCCATGTGGATAGAATTCAGCTGGTTTTTTTCACTTGGCCATTTATTGCTGTCATCTTTCAAACATGAAGTGTTTTGTTCTTTATTTTTTTATCAACCAGGTATCTTCTCCTATGTGCGACAATACAAAGACAAGGACAGATATCTCATCGCCCTAAACTTTGGCAAAGAAAGTTTCGGTGGAGACTTCACACAAGCACCAACCAACAGCCAAGCTGGAGAGGTCATCATCACCACCAAGAATGTAACTAAAACATTGACTATTGGCTCGACTGTCAGTCTAAGCAATGTAAATCTAAACCCTGGTGATGGATTTGTCGTCAAGTTGAAATAAACAGTGGATTAGTTGTCAGGACAGAGACCAGAGCTTTAGATGTCTAGTTATGAGTAACTGCAATGGACAAAATTGTCTTTAGAATATTAGCTAGAGGTATCAAGGAACAAATTTGGTTTGGCCTCACTTGGTTTACTTTACCTCTAAATTCCTTCTCAAATACTTTAAGGTAGTGATAAAGGACTCTAGCTATTTCCCTATATGCTTACGATCAATTCAAAATCATCAAGCCAAATCTTCAGTTTGGCTAGAAAACCTTCTCCATTCACACTCAGTTCTATCTATCAGTTCAGTTTGATCAGTTTGACGTACAAGATCTAGACCTCCATACAACATGTCACAAGACAATAGTCTGGCAGGGCCGGAATGGCCAGATGTCACTATTCTCAACAGCTTGACAAAAAAAAGCCAGTAGTCTCCTCATTCAACCTCAGTTCTATTTGTCAGGTCTGGATCATTAGCTGAGTCTAGAGTGTGCTATCTTACTCATGGGCAAAATGTCATGAGGAAAATAATCTTAAAACTTCAACAATTTCTATAGATACTTCAAGTTGAATACCTCATTACTACAGCTCTTATTGACACTTGCAGTTCAAAACTGATATAACTTTATCATGTATGAATTAAATTTGCAGCTCAGAACAAATTAGAAAGAACAGTTATTGAGGAAATAAGGTTGATTAGCTGTTTATGGATGTGATCATGAATGAATTTGTTTATGTACTAACAGAAAAACCACTCTATGAACAGGGATTATTGAGTCAGAAATTTTATGTTGGATGACAAATTACAAATACTTAGGAAAACAGCTACAAATATTGTCTAATGAAAGAAGGGAACAGAAGGTACCGTGTGAAATGTAAATAAGAGTGCTGAGTAAACTGAACAAAACAAAGGGGGTGAAAGAAGCTAAAGGGTTATGACAACAATATCACTACTTAAACTTTAAACACTGTAAAGTACAATTACTAAGTTAATATAGTAAAAGTGGGGGGCTGGGGGGAGGGGAGAGGGGGCATACAAAATATTACATATCATCACACTCTTGTTCTTTTAAATCAGAGTCTCCAGGTCAACGACTGAACCGAGCAGAAATCAGGCTGAGTGTATCCTGTGGGCTGCAATTCACCACATTACGTCGCCCCTCCCCCTCCCACTCTATGAACATACAATTCGGATCAAACACCCTCGAGAGTTTATTATTCAATTATCATCACACTTTTAGAAAAAACACCAAGTATGTTAAACTTTTTTCAGATTTAAATAAGCAGAAACACAGATCTTTATGCAAGAATTCTGTGTGCCAAATGGATCCATTCAGTAGTTTTTAAGTCTATCAGCCTTTGCTGCAGGTTTATAGTAAAGATGGATATGTCTATAAATATATCTGTTTTTGTTATGATTTTGTTGTTGTTGTTGTTGTTGTTGTTATTGTTGTTGTTGTTGTTGTTGTTGTTGCTGTTGTTGTTGTTGTTGTTGTTGTTGTTGTCTGATAATGTTGATTTTCTTGATTACGAATTAAAAATGACTCTTGTATATTTCTGTAACTGTTTTAAGCTGCAATGCATATTGACAGTAATTTATTCTAACCATAAAGAGTTTTTTTCTTGTTGTTGTTTAATTAATTGATTTATCTTTTATGTAACTTAAGCTTATAGTTTTGAATAAATAGACAGTAAACAGAAAAGTGCACCAGGTCCCTTCAACTCTGTGATATTCATTATATTCCTTGAACTCTGTGTGATTCTTAAATCTTGCAAACAAACTATACATATGATGCTATTTATAGTCCTTACCCTGGTTAGTAAGATCTTTTTGCAGTTTTGTGATCATCAGTATTGAATTTTGCTGTAAATTTGAGCTAAACAAAGATCACTATTTGAAAAAAGGATACATAAACACTGTTTCTTTTTTTTTTTTTTTGATTTCGATTAATGTTTGCCTGCATGTCAAGTGTACACATATCAAAAGCAGATTAACAATTTTCATGTCAGTTGTAGTTGGTTTTATGTTATGCAGCATTAATAGCTGCTAATTATTCAGAATTACTGAGATTATTCAGAAATACATGTAGCTTGTTGATGAATACAAATAAACCTTCATTGACAGTATTTCATTGAGTGTAAGAGAAAATATTAAAACACAAAGAAAAACTTGTACTAATGAAAAAAAAAAGATGTTGAGCTGTTCTAATAGTTTTTCTTTGCAATCATGTTCTATAAGCTATTCAATTTTCATGCGAGCTTCATCCTTCACACTTATTTTTTTTTTTTTTTTGTTGATGTTACTTTTGCATTCCATCATGGGAATTAAAAAATCTGGAATTGATACAAACTCACTCTGGTGACACAACTAGCTGGATGAATCTGGTGTTATCATAGAGAATACAGGGCAGAGGTAGCCGTTGGTAGGTGACTGGTAGTTGAGTCTGGAACATCACATAAATATAAGACTAAAATACTGGCCTGTAGATATTAATACTATTTTAAGCAGAATGCTCAGAGTGCCCAATTTGTTCAATAAAATTTGGCTTTTCCATATTATTTGAACCCCAATTTGGGAAGGGGGGGGGGGGGGTTGAAGGGTTTGAAAGGGGGGGGGGGAGGGGGTGGCAAGGAAC
>JBCEWB010639177.1:0-17707 GCA_039654565.1 Peronia peronii
TCCATCCATCCATCCATCCATCCATCCATCCATCCATCCATCCATCCATCCATCCATCCATCCATCCGTCTGTTCTTATATAGTCTCAGTATGTATATTTCTCTTCCTTATCCGCACAATTTTTATTTCTAATACGATAACCACAATGATCCAACGAAACAAATGTCCATCGCAAAACAACTTACTTGAAGGCCAGAGAAAGCTGTGAAAGTAAACACCCACACGATACATATCACAAAGATGTTGATTCTGATCTGTCGCAGTTGGCGTTGTTTCTCCTCCTCACTCAGCAAATTTGCCCCATCCTTTGTAACTGGAGGATCCATAACATCAACAAGTTCACCGTTAATGTTGTTCTTCTCCTCACTGGTGTTCTCCATAGGAAAGACGATCTCGAGGCGCGAAGTTTTTATGTCTTCTGTTGAATCCATGCTATGGACGTCACCATCCTAACAGTCAAACTATTCATACAGTTTAGAAATTGATCATGCCATCTGCAGATTTATAGTAGAAACACAAAATGCAGGGTAGATTATAATATAACAGCAAATTATGAACCAATACGTGTAGATCCAAATTATTGATTCCGAATTCTAACACTCTTTTTAATTCTAGACCACTTATACACCTTAGAAAATGACCATGTCATTTGCAGATTATTAACAGAAATACGAAAGATAAGGGAGATTCTAACATAGTTTAGCATGAATGATTTTCTGAAGCATTTATAACAAAAAACCACGGATCCCTGGGATCTACTCTTTTATTGTTTAATTATTTTCAGACTGTTCATAAACTTTTGAAATTAGCAGGCTGCAGGGTTATCCGTAAATCATCAGTAGAAACGTACCGAACTAGAGACTTCCTATAATGTAAAGCATAAATGATTGTTTTGAATACGTATTATTTCGAAATCATTGAATCCGGGATTCTAAACACATAAAATTTTCTGACTATCCATACACAATAGAAACTGGTCCCGTATCTGTAAATTAGTTGCACAACAGAGAGGTTACACAATACACAAATATACACAATATACACAAATCTTGAAATCACTGGGTTCCTGGGTTCTAACATTTCATCATTTCCAGAGCACGATTTACCTTTGTTGTGAGCTCTCCTGCATAGTGTAATATACTAATGATTTGCGGGCAAAATTGCCAATTTTTAAGGCGTAGAAATAGTCTAGAAACAAACAAAAATATATAATAATAATAATAATAACGAAAATCGTATTTCTGTACCTTAAAAATTAGCTGTTTATTTCCAAATCATTGGTAATAACACACACCATAAGGGAGCTCATAATAAAGTAGATCGTGAACGATTATCTCCACTACGTTTAACTCAAAATCACCAATAGCTTTCCGTTTCCAGACTATTCATATATCTTGGGGATAGATCATGTGATTCGGACACCATTATTAGAAATATTCGCCAACAGAGGTCTTAACATAGGCCTATAGTCGAACTGAACGATTATCTCGAACATACTTATAACTGGACATCACCAATTCCTGGATTCCAGGAGAAAAGCACGGCTCTCTGACTTTATTATTAGCGTTTCCATCTTAGGAGTGAGAGAAAATGTACGAGAAGGACGAGAAAAATGGTGTGGCAGAGAAGTAGACAGAGTAGAGAGAGAAGAGATCGGAGAGAGAAAAAACAAGAGACAGAGAGGACAAGAGATAAAAAGAGACGAGAGAAGTAAGTGCAGCAAAACGAGAAAAAAAAAGAAAACGCCACAAATGAAATATTTAGACACAGATTAAGTTAAAACATTTATTGCTGTGAATAGCAACAGGGTTTATATGTTGTCCACTATGACAATTTTGACACACCATAATGTCGAACTCCTCCTGTAATGAAATCTGTTAGCCAGCTATGCCCAGTTACCTCGACCAACGTAGCTGAGAGAATGAAATGATAAGTTTAATTTCCAAATAACACTGACTTCCTTACTTTTTGTCCTCTGACAACGCTGTCGTCACTTAATCATCTACCAGAGAGCTGATCAACAAAGGTACTTTAGTCCTCAAACCACAGCTTGTCAGAATTAGTTGGCTACAGTTGATCACATACGTTGCATAGTATCGTCAACAATGTGATACAGTTTGCAGACTACGGTTAAAGGTGTACCCAAGGGTACTAAACTGTACTAAACATATTGACCAGAGGTGTATCTTAAGGGCACTACATGCTTTCAGTCCAAACTAATCGCTTCCAACATAAGCTTAGACTATCACTAGTATCATAAAATTGCATTTTTATCGATCATCACAGCACATCCATATCACAGAGTTTTACCTTGCCTGCTGTGTACTAACCACTGGACGAATAACGGGGCGAGGCGATCTTTATTCTAAATGGTCTTTGCTACTGGCAAAACAAACACTAAAAACGGATATGTTACTTAGACTTTGGTAAGTTTAATATTTGGATGGATGAATGGATGGATGGATGAATGGATGGATGGATGGATGGATGGATGGATGGATGGATGGATGGATGGATGGATGGATGGATAGATGGATAGATGGGTGGATGGATGGATGGTAGTTTCGGATTGACCAATTTGTAACTTGTATAAGACAATGCCTGTTTTCCTCTCAGTAGGCACAATTCAAAGGAAGAAAGGTGATATATCACTGGTATTCCGCTACCAGGGATGGGCAAAACTGCTTTCGAAAAACCAAGCGGGCTGAATATTTGGCGAGCCAACAGTTTGAAGTTAATTCCACCATTTTTTTATCATCCACACTGCAGTTCTTCCTGAAGGCTTACGGTTTCGGTCAAGGCTATCAATATCAGTTCTGACTACAGGCGTATGGGGCCCTTAAAAGGTCTGTCTTTCTATTTTCTGTTCTCCTCCCCCCTTCCCTTTCCCCTTTTCCTCAACCATCCTGGCCATCACTCCGTGTAACTTTGTAGCCCAAGTAATTTTTGTTTTGTCCAGAGTCTCTGCCTGCCTGCCTGCATGCTTGTCGACTCTTCTGTTTATGATGTCTGTTGTGGATATCTCTTCCACTATGAAATGAATTTATCCTCTCTACACTGCTTAGGGCACTTCAGTACCTTGTCATAATAATAATAATAATAATAATAATAATAACAATAATGAAATTAAACATTAAAAAATATAAGTCCAAAATAAAGATATACTAACATATTATCAGTTCATCTAGCACCTTCTGTTCCATTACGGTATGGCCCCACCCCTGGATCGAATACCATCAGACATGGAAGTTTTATTGACAGCATCTGGTCACTGATAACAGACCTCAACCTCAACCTTCAGCTACATGGTACTTACCAGTGGCTATCTATGACCTGATAACAATAACACCAGGCTAGTGACTACATGATGACCAATGACCCGATATCTCAGTACAACATAGCTATTTCCACTCTATAAGTTTTATGTAATTGTCGTATGTCGGCATGTCCGTTTGTGATTGTCTGATTAGACTGCCTGAATAGACAACCTACCCGTCCTCTTTCTGTCTGTCTGTCTGTTGTCTGTCTATCTGCCTGTCTGTCCGTCTTTCTGTGAGATTGTCTGTCTGTGAGTTTGTCTGTCTATCGGTCCTTGGTTCCAGCCCTCTTAGATCTTTAAGTCATTCTGTCATTCTTTGTATATTTGTCCATCCATTCCTTCCTCTGTCTATGTGGTTATCCGTCTCAGTCTATCTGTCTTTTTGTTGTCTGCCTTTCTGCTTACCCAGTTGCTATCTATTTCTCAAGCTGTCAACTATTTGTTTGTCTGTCTATTGGTCTTCTTATTTTAGCCTACTTATTTTCTTTGTCTCACTAACCAGAGCTAGCGGCGAGACATGATATGAAACTTGATATAGGCCAATGTCTTCACGGATATCTTTGTTTTCCATGCTTAAAGTACACAGAAAACTATTTTCTTCAAGTATGAAAATGGGGAGAGTTCAAGGAGGCAAAGATAACTCTGTCGCTTTCTCTTCGATAAACTTGTGCTGAACAGCAAATTTTAAACCGGCACAGGTAGCCATAAACATACTGTATATACATCGATGGCTAATACCAGGAGACTTGTATATCTTAAACATAACTCGGGAAGACTTCATGCACCCACTTTATAATCAGATGAAATGTTCCGAAAGAAGTGGGCACTTCTGCATCTAAGAACTGATCGTGAGCGTTACAGAAATTCATTTCTGACACCATCTTATCGAGCAGAGGATTCTTGAGTCTGCCTTATCTTACGTTATTCATGATATTTTTGTCTTGCATATACTGTGTCTCATCACCTGTGAATGGATTTTCCTTCTGATGACAAATAAAATTTACCCAGATCTTATCTTGTCTACTCTTATCTGTCTCATAGTATCTCACAAATGAAATGTTAATGTTCATAGGATCACTGTGTCTGAAATGACAAGTATACATTCTCACTATGGTACGAAGGAAATAAAAAATCATTTGATATTTCCGATAATGAATATTGTACCAAATTTAATATACGTAATAACATCACATACAACAAAACTGTTGTTGAGCGAATGTTCTCTGATAATGTCATATGACTGGTTAGAAATGTGTTTAAAATGTATTAAATATTAAAAGGAGCAACGAACATGAGATACAACGCACAATAGTAAATTTATTTGATCGAGAAACACGATTTATTGTACCTTTAAGATTTAAATCCCAAACCCGCGAACTTCAATGGCATAACTCCGTGATGTCCCAGTTTCTCTCTCATGCGACATTACTGTCGACAGCTGAAGTGCTGGGATAAATGGTGTACTGACAACTGTATACAAGTTCTTAAGAGTCACCAATCGTGACATCATTCCCTTTTGACCAATGTTGGACAGAAAGTAGCGGATGTTAGGCCTACATGTGCTCCATATGTACGTGAGGAGAATGGATATCCCTGAAGAGCATGGCATGGTATGAGTCTGATAAAGAAAGTCTTGGATAAAAAAAAAATACTTGACCCTAACATGCAGAAAAGTTGTAGCAAGTTTCTCAGGACTGTCTGTTGCATATCCAAAGATTGATCCACCTCTGTAGGTTAGAGACGCCTCAACTTTGACTTCATCAACAATTAAGGGTCCCAGTATCCAACTTGCTGAAAATACACGAGAACATTGATCATTAAAAAAATTGCAGTATGAATACTTTTCCTTCGGAAAGATACTGACGGTAACTGGATGTAATTTTCAGTTCATTGTAAGGAGCTCTGCACTTGCAGTACTATGTAAAAGACAAAGAGAAATCGCCCAAAGAATAAACATGAGAATTCTTTGGGCAGTTGTACCTCTGGGTAGCCTAGCACATAAATGTAATTTGTATCCTCCTGAATAAGTTCTTACATATTTCATAAATGCGTCAAATTCACTCTAGCATTCCAGAATATATTGGATGAAAAATCGTCTTTAACTTATGATCGGCCTCACACTGAACAGCAAATTCATTTGAAAAAGAACCGTCTTTTTGAAAAAAATAAATGGCATTGTATACACTGATCCAGTCCTGTTCAAACTAAGTAAAGGAAAACATTCATGACTTGACGCAAGAAATCCATATGGATTGCACTTTCTTGTACAGTCACCAATGCGTGTCTCTTCTTATCTTTCTTTCTAAAGAGAACAAATTCGCCAGTTCCTGGATTTCTTGCACTGCCAAGATTTTAGAGGCAGACCTTGGTTTGCATGAGTAATGAACAGGAATAGACGACTCTGGGACTTTGAGGATAACAGACGGAGGAACAACACTAGGGACTATTCTGTTGAACAAGAGGAGCGCCTGCTGGCCACTGGAAAGCACAGACACCCATGTACCTGGTAACTTTGTCGAACTCCCATGTATTTGGTAGTGGGGGAAATCCAAAGTCTCCGTTCATCTGCATTGTCAGGAAATGGACAAAAAGAATATGTTTATTCCTTGCTTACCCGGCATGTTCAGACCTCCCGCAGTCTTACCCCCCCCCCCCTCCCTTCCCCTCCCCCTCCTTCCTCATCCCCTCAAAAATTCTAGAAAAGGAAAGATGAAGGAAAAGAAGAAAAAGAAGAAGAAGAAGAAGAATGTGCGATGAAGACTTTAAAAAATCAAACACGAGCATAAACTTCGTTGACTCGCGAATCTGAATGAAAAGAGATTTGAGATTTCGAGCACATTCGTCTAGTGAGAAATATGTTAAGGTCGAATGTGAGCTGATTATTCAATAAAACAGACATGAGTGTACACTTTCTGGGCTTGTGTGGGTTTTCACTCCTATGTATCTGCACACAGGAATTTCAAAGAAGACAGTTCAAAGAGTGTCAGGGGCATTTTGTAAGCATGCAGTTTCACTCCTACATCAGTGGTGATAACAGTTTCATTTTTGTTCTTAGTGTTTATTGGTTTGAAATGGTCTCAGCTTGATCTTGTTATCATAAATATTGTGTTCAGGTAAATAATGTTGTTTCATAACTGTGTTAAAACTCACATTATTTCCGCTTTCTTTGACATCCTCATCTACTCTGATATGCTTTAGGCTAATTATCAAGAATAGAAAGGAATCTTTTACCGGTACTAGTGTTGATAATCCTTTACTTTTTCAAGAACAGTGATCAGTTTCAAATGTTTGACAACAATGGTGATTTATTTTGTTTGTGAAAATGTTGAAGTCAAATCATAGTACATAATTGTAAACTTTGATACACTTTCAAGTATTATTAACATATGTATAATTTAAATGTCACATTTAAAATTGTTAACGAAAACAACAAAGTGCTGTAAATTCATTGTCACATTCTTGATAATAACAATGCCATTTTTCTTATTAGTTAGCTTTATCATGCTATCATATGATCAGACAAATATTGCTAATGCCATTATATAATTGTCTTAAAAGCCTCATTTATTTTATTTGACATTCCCAGCTGCTCTAATGTTACACTTCTATTTGGCAGAAACCGGATGAAAAATACTATTGCTTCAATAATTTCGACTTTATGCCATCAAAAACTCTGTGTATATTTTTCAAATATTTTCAGTATGTATATAGTTTTACTGCTTCACATTTAAGTGGTAGTGAATATAATAAAGTGGTCTTCTGAATGATTTGTGTTAGCTCTCTTTTGTTTCCTTGTTATTTTCTTAGCTTAAAGCGTGTGATTTCTTTATATTAAAGTAATAGAACTGAGATGAGTCTTTATGAGTAAGAATCAAACTATTGACTTAAAAAAGAAGGTGAAAGTAAACAATATCACCACAGTGATCACATCTTCAGAATCATAGGTCGTCTGTCTTTCATAGGAGAGTCAAATGAGTCACAGAAAAAAAAGGTGTGGTAAAGGCTTTACGCCATATTCACACGAAAGGATTGTTTCAGAGATGATGATACTTCAAAAAACAATTAGTAACTTTGCTATGGCACGGGGACATAACATACAGATGTTACACAACTTCTATTCCCACCCATAAGTTGAACCACGCAATGAGCTTCTTACGAGGATGAATTGTGACACTCTCAAACAGAAGTTGAGAAACATATTGGTCTCTGCAGATCGTTAAATTTTAATCAATATTTATCTCGGTGCCCTTTGTCACAAACAGCTGAAAAATAATATTAGCTCTCTATGTTTTAAAAAGAGATAATCGGAAAAATATATGTTTGGGTTTCATGTCACGAAAAAGTGAAGAACTATATCGGGCTCTTTATGTCCTGAAACTTGGAATAATAATAGTACATTATTATATTTGGGTCCCCTCGGAAAACAAAACAAAACAAAACAAAATAAACAAACAAAAATTAAAAAACAACAAACAAACAAACAAACAAAAACAAAAAACGCTAGGCTTTCTACATCCTAAAAATTAAATAATATAATATATGTGGGTCCCGTTTGGAGTCAAAAGTTGAGAAATATATATTGGGCTCTATATATCATGAAATGTGATAAATACATATTTGGGCATTCTGTGTCATGATAAATGGTAAAATATTACTGGCTCCCCATGTCAGGAAAAGTGGTTCAAAATTGACTGGGGCTCACAAGTCCGTCAATTCATCTAGTAAAAACTTAGGGAGCCCACTTATTTTCTTATTTCATGAATGGGTACATACAATCCTGAGACTCTGTGGGATGACTCAGCATGCTGTAAGAATGATGTGGATTAAAAGAAAAAAAATCTAATAATTACTTTCAGGTACATATCTGGGTCATCTATGTAAGGTTTTTACAACGGGTTCCCTATGTAGGGAAATAGGGTTATCTATGTACATAACTCTATTTCCCTACATAGGGAACCCGTTCGTTAAATGATTAGGACAATGAGTGTACACTAAGTAATAAATCTGTTACGAGAATTGATGGGTCTTCATTTGCAAATTATATAGATAATTATATATGCTTGATCAAACCCGAGGCATATGATAATGCAGGTAGTCTTGCGATGCTTGATAACACAAGGGGCACAAGGCAACGAGATATGAGAAGGAGAGAGAGGAACTTGTACTGTTACGTAAACTAAAATTGAACTGTGATGAAAAAAAATATTTCTAACACTTTATTGTTAAAAAAGGAAGTGTGTAAATAATAATATGAAAAGAAATATACAGTTCAATCAATCAATCAATCAATCAATCAATCAATCAATCAATCAATCAATCAATCAATCAATCAATCAATTAATAATTGATCGATAATCAATCAAGCAATCCATTCATCCATTCATCTACCAGCCAACCAACGACCAATCAACCAATCAATCAATCAGTCAGTCAGCCAATCAGTCAATTGATCTATCAATCCATCCATATCTCCATAGACTCACTCACTGACTCACTCACTGACTCACTCAGTCACTCACTCTCTCAATCAATCAATCAATCAATCAATCTATCAATCAATCAAACAATCAAACAATCAATTAATCAAACAATCACTCAATCAACCAGTCAGCCTGTCTGCTAATTAACCAATCTTAATCACGTAAGATGAAATTTATTTGGATAACTTGATATCTTTAATATTATATTTTATTTATTTTTCTATTCATTTCACTTTTGCAAAATAATACATGAATTCACGTTACGCGACTGCTATTGAGTATTTGAAGCTTATGAAAGCGGATTTGCAAATGTTGTGCATTTTATTGGACGGATGCATGTCATAGTGTTGATGGGATGTTTCTAATCAAGCCTAAAACTTGTTAGAAACACGTAAGCAAAACAAAACAGAACACCACAAGCAAAACAAAACAAAACAACAGGACAGAACAAAACAAAAGCCTAGGTCTATTCTATTTTTCTATACATTTTTTTTCCCAGATCAAAAAGATGAGCCACGCCAGGGTAATAGTTGTACGTTATACTTTCTATGTCGTTTCTTCGATAAACTTGTGCTGAACAGCAAATTTTAAACCGGCACAGGTAGCCATAAACATACTGTATATACATCGATGGCTAATACCAGGAGACTTGTATATCTTAAACATAACTCGGGAAGACTTCATGCACCCACTTTATAATCAGATGAAATGTTCCGAAAGAAGTGGGCACTTCTGCATCTAAGAACTGATCGTGAGCGTTACAGAAATTCATTTCTGACACCATCTTATCGAGCAGAGGATTCTTGAGTCTGCCTTATCTTACGTTATTCATGATATTTTTGTCAATGACATTTCAATGTCCTTCTCTGGTGAAATCTGGCTATGCTAATTTTAGCTCCATGAACCTTCATTGCTCAATAATTTTTCTGGCTTTAGCATTGAGAGCCTATATGTATAAAGCTGTGGGAATACAGTTATCTCTAAACCATGTTTAGAGAATTTAATATGTCCACGACTCCATGTGAGATGTAGAACCACGACACAGCTCACGAGATTTCACTGACACACAGTGTCAGATCAGGTATAAATCCACGGCCCAGCGTGAAATGATCTTAGTGTTCAAACCAGTAATATAAACAGAACAACGGAACATGGTCACCATATGATACGAAGGTGGGGCCCGGGAGTGTGTTTCAATAGATAAGGCGTTGACAACTCACCTCCATATCCACAAGAACACATGACGATAATCCAACTGATGGCCACAGCCCAAAGAGTTCTGGTCATGGTATTCATCAAAGCAGCCACCAACACGCTGTCCAGTTCTTGACTGCTTGTTTCCGTTTGGAAACCGAAAACTATTATCACGAGTGTTGCCATAGCAACGATCCAACCAATGAATACCAATGACTGAAAAAAAGAAAGAAGGAAAACATAATCATATAATCTATCTATGAACGGAGCGAGATGACCACCTGCTGAAGATTGAAAGGCGGAAAGAGAATGTCGTGAACAGAGGGGATATAAAGACATAGATCATAACCGGAACGTTATGAGCATGTGTACTTTCCCATTAGACAATCTCTCGATCTTTTGAAGTTCACTGTCATGTCTTGGACACCGAGAATGGATGCTCACTAGGTATTTCCTTTCTGAAAAGCATTTCCACTTCATTATCTTGGTCACTTTTTTTTCTGTCAGTGATTTATAACATCAAGCATCAAACGGAAAGATTTAAGTTGTCAAATTTCCTCATCTTTAATCGTATGCGATCATCCCCAATGAAGAGAATGAAGCATCATTTTTCAGTGCCTTCAACACTGTTATATTACCTGTGGTATTGTGCCTTAGGTTATTCGTTTTGGTTCCATAAGCGATCGATATTCCCTGATCAAATGTATCACTGTATGAAAAAGGAGATAGTTTTAAAACGGAAAGCGGTAAGATGTCAAATTTCCGCATATTTAATAGTATGTCCCCATCACAAATGAAGAGAATGAAGCATCATTTTTCAATATCTTCAACACTGTTATATTACCTCGGGTATTTTGCCTTAGCTTATTAGTTTTGGTTCCATTACCAATCGATATTCAATGATCAAATATATCAGTGTAAGAAAAAGGAGATAGTCTTGAAACGGAAAGCGGTAAGTTCTCAAATTTCGGCATCTTTAATCGTATGCACCCATCACAAATGAAGAGAATGAAGCATCGTTTTTCAGTATCTTCAACACTGTTACATTACCTCTGCTAGGGTGCCATATTTTATTAGTTTTGATTCCGTTAGCGATCGACATTCACTGATCAAATTATCAGTATAAGAAAAAAGAGGTCTTAAAATGGAAATCTTTAATTTCTACAAATTTCGGCATGTTTAATCGGATGCGCCCATCACAAATGAAGAGAATGAAGCATCATTTTCCAGTATCTTTTACACTGTTATATTATCTCTCTTGTGTTGCCATAGTTTATCAGTTTTCATTTAAATAGCGATCGTTATTCACTGATCAAATGTATCAGTGAAAGAAAAAGCAGATAGTCTTAAAACGGAAAGCTTTAAGTTCTCAAATTTCGGTATGTTTAATCGTATCCTCCCAACACAAATGAAGAGAATGAGGCATCATTTTTCAGTATCGTAAACACTGTTACATTACCTCTGATAAGGTACTATTCTTTATTAGGTTTGATTCCATTATCGATCGATATTCAGTGATCGAATGTATTATTCTAAGAAAAAGGAGGTAGTCTTAAAACGGAAAGCTTTATGTTCTCAAATTTCGGCATGTTTAATCGTATGCGCCCATCACAAATGAACAGAATGAAGCATCATTTTTCAGTATCTTATACACTGTTATATTACCTCTGGTATGGTGTAATAGTTTATCAGTTTTGATTAAATTTCCGATCGATATTCACAGATCAAAATATCAGTGCAAGAAAGCGGAGATATTTCTATAACGGAAAGCTTTAAGTTGTGAAATTTCGGCATCTTTAATCGTATGCGCAAATCACAAATGAAGATAATGAAGGATCATTTTTCAGTATTTTCAACACTGTTATATTACCTCAGGTATGGATCTATAGTTTATTAGTTTTGATTCCATTATCGATCGATATTCACTGGTCAAAATGTATCAGTGAATAAAAAAGGAGATAGTTTTAAAACGGAAAGCTTTAAGTTCTGAAATTTCGGCATTTTTAATCGTATGAGCCAATCACAAATGAAGAGAATGAAGCATCATTTTTCAGTATTCGCAACACTGTTATATTTGCTCTTCTATGGTGCAATACGTTACTAGTTTTGGTTGTATTAGAGATCGATATTCACTGATCAAAATATCAGTGTAAGAAAAAGGAGAGAGTTTTAAAATGGAAAGCTTTAAGTTGTCAAATTTCGGGATCTTTAATCCTATGCGCCCATCACAAAGGAAGAGAATGAAGCATCATTCCTCAGTATCTTCAACACTGTTATATTACTTCTGGTATGGTGCCATATCTTATCAGTTTTGGTTCCATTATCGATTGATATTCACTAATCAAATGTATCACTGAAAGAAAAAGGTGACAGCCTTAAACCGGAAATCTTTACGTTCTCAAATTTCGGCATGTTTAATCGTATGCGCCCATCAGAAATGAAGAGAATGAAGCATCATCTTTCAGTATTTTCAACACTGTTATATTGCCTCTGGTTTAGTGCCATACTTTGTTAGTTTTGATTCCAGTAGCGATCGATATTCACTGATCAAAATATCAGTGTAAAAAAACAGAGATATTTCTATAGCGGAAAGCTTTAAGTTCTGAAATTTCATCTTTAATCGTATGCGCGCATGACAAATGAAAAGAATCAAGCATCATTTTTCAGTATCTTATACACTGTTATATTACCTCTGGTATGATGCCATAGTTTATTATTTTTGATTCCACTGTCGATCGATATTCAGAGATCAAATATATTATTCTAAGAAAAAGGAGATAGTCTTAAAACTAAAATCTTTAAATTCTCAAATTTCGGCATGTTTAATCAGATCCGGATATCACAAATGAAGAGAATGAAGCATCATCTTACAGTATCTTTAACATTGTTATAATACCTCTGGTATGGTGGAAGACTTTACTAGTTTTGATTTTCTTAGCGATCGATATTCAGTGTAAGAGAAAGGAGATAGTTTAAAACGGAAAGCTTTAAGTTGTCAAAGTTCGGCATGTTTAATCGTATGCACCCATCACAAATGAAGAGAATGAACCATCATTTTTCAGTATTTTCAACACTATTATATTGCCTCTGGTATGGTGCCTTAGGTTATTAGGTTTGGTTCGGTTAGCCATCGATATTCACCGATCAAAATATCAGTGTAAGAAGAAGGAGATAGTTTTAAAACGGAAAGCTTTAAGTTCTCAAATTTCGGCATGTTTAATCCTAAGCGCCCACCACAAATGAAAAGAATGAAGCATCAATTTTCAGTATCTTCAACACTGTTATTTTACCTCTCGTATGTTGCCATAGTCTATCAGTTTTCATTCCGATAGCGATTGATATTCACTGAAAAAGTGTATCAGTGTAACTGAAAAGAGATAGACCTAAAACGGAAAGTTTTAAGTTCTCAAATTTCGACATGTTTAATCGTATGCGCCCATAACAAATGAAGAGAATGAACCATCTTTTTTCAGTATCGTATACACTGTTATCTTACCTCTGTTATGGTGCTTTACGGTATTAGGTTTGGTTCCATTAGGTATCGATATTTACTGATCAAAATATCAGTGTAGGAAAAAGGAGATAGTTCTGAAACCGAAAGGTTTAAGTTGTCAAATTTTGTCATCTTTAATCGTATGCGTCCATCAGAAATGAAGAGAATGAAGCATCATTTTTCAGTATCTTCAACACTGTTATTTTACCTCTCGTATGCTGCCATAGTCTATCAGTTTTCATTCCGATAGCGATTGATATTCACTGAAAAAGTGTATCAGTGTAACTGAAAAGAGATAGACCTAAAACGGAAAGTTTTAAGTTCTCAAATTTCGGCATGTTTAATCGGATGCGCCTTTCAGAAATCATGAGAATGATGCATAATCTTTCAGTATCTTCAGCAATGTTCTATTACATCTGGTATGGTGCCATAGTTTATTAGTTTTGATTCCATTATCCATCGACATTCACTGATCAAAATATCAGTGTAAGAAAAAGGAGATAGTTTTAAATCGGAAAGCTTAAAGGTCTCAAATTTCGGCATGTTTAATCGTATGCGCCCATCACAAATGAAGAGAATGGACCATCATCTTTCAGTATCTTCAACACTGTTATATAACCTCTGGTATGGTGCCATGTTTTATTAGTTTTGATACCATTATCGATCGCTATTCAGTGATGAAACTATGAGTGTCGAAAAAGGGAACAGTTTTAAAACGGAAATCTTTAAGTTCTCAAATTTCTTCATGTTTAATCCTATGCGTTCATCATAAATGAAGAGAATGAAGCATCATTTTTCAGTATCTTCAACACTGTGATATCGCCTCTGGTACGGTGAAATAATTTATTAGTTTTGATTCCATTATCGACCAATATTCCCTGGTGAAATGTATATGTGAAAGAAAAAGGAGATAGTCATAAAACGGAAATCTTTAAGTTCTCAAATTTCGGAATGTTTAATCGGATGTTCCCATCAGAATTGAAGAGAGTGAAGCATTATTTTTCAGTATTTTCAACACTGCTATAGTGTCTCTGGTATGGTGCCTTAGTTATTAGTTTTGGTTCCATTAGCGATCGATATTCACTGACCAAAAGTATTAGTCTAAGAAAAAGGAGATAGTCTCAGAGTGGAAATCCTTAAGTTCTCAAATTTCGACATGTTTAATCGTATGTGCCCATCACAAATGAAGAGAATGATGCATCATCCTTCAGTATCTTCAACACTGTTATATTGGGTCTTATGGTGCCTTAGGTTATTAGTTTTGATTAAATTAGGGATCGATATTCACTGATCAAAATATTAGTTTAAGAAAAAGGAGATAGTTTCAAAACGGAAAGCTTTAAGTTCTGAAATTTGGGCATGTTTAATCGGATTCGACCATCAGAAATGAAGAGAATGAAGCATCATTTTTCAGTATCTTCAACACTCTTATATTACATGTCGTATGGTGCCATAGTTTATTAGTTTTGAATCCATTATCGATCGATGTTTATTGGTCAAATGTATCAATGAAAGAAAAAGGACATAGTTTTTAAAACGGAAATGTTTAAGTTTTCAAATTTCGGCAATATTAATCGTATGCGCTCATCACAAATGAAGAGAATGAAGCATCATTTTTCAGTATCTTCAACATATCTTTCATTACCTCTGGTATGGTGCCATAGTTTATTAGTTTTGATTCCATTATCGATCAATATTCTCTGATCAAATGTATTAGTCGAAGAAAAATGAGATCGTCTTAAACGGAAAGCTTTAAGTTCTCAAATTTCGGCATGTTTAATCGTAAACGCGCATCACAAATGAAGAGAATGAAGCTTCATTTTTCAGTATCTTCAAGAATTTTATATTATCTCTCGTATGTTCCCATAGTGTATGACTTTTCACTCCAATAGCGATCGATATTCACTGATCAAATGTATTATTCTATGAAAAAGGGGATAGTTTAAAAAGGAAAGCTTTAAGTTGTCAAATTTCGGCATAGTTAGTCGTATGCGCCCATTACAAATGAAGATAATAAAGTATCATTTTTCAGTATCTTCAGCACTGTTACATTACCTCTGCTATGGTGCCATATTTTATTAGTTTTGATTGCATTAGCGATCGACATTCACTGATCAGAATATCAGTGTGAGAAAAAGGAAATATTTCTATAACGGAAAGCTCTAAGTTCTCAAATTTCGGTATGTTTAATCGTATGCACAAATGAAGAGAATGAAGCATGATCTTTCAGTATCTTCAACACTGCTATATTGCCTCTGGTATGGTGCCATAGTTTATTAGTTTTTATTCCATTATCGATCGATATTCCCCGATCAAAATATCAGTGTAAGAAAAAGGAGATCGTTTTAAACCGGAAGGCGTTAAGTTGTCAAATTTCGGCATATTTAATCGTATGCCCCCATCAGAAATGAAGAGGGTGAAGCATCATTTTCCAATATTTTCAACACTGTTATATTACTGTTATGGCATGATGCCTTAGGTTTTTAGTTTTGGTTCTATTAGCGATCGATATTCACTGGTGAAATTATCAGTGTGGGAAAAAGGGGATAGTTTAAAACGAAAATCTTTAAGTTCTCAAAGTTCGGCATGTTTAATCGTATGCGACTATCAGAAACGAAAAGAATGAAGCATCATTTTTCAGTATTTTCAACACTCTTTCATTAATTCTGGTGTGATGCCATATTTTATTAGTTTTGATTCCATTATCGATCGATATTCACTGATCAAATGTATCAATGAAAGGAAAAGGAGAGAGTCTTAAAAGTTAAATGTTTAAGCTCTCAAATGTGGGCATGTTTAATCGTATGGGCCCATCAGAAATGAAGAGAATGAAGCATCACTTTCCACTATTTTAAACACTCTTATAATGAATCTGGTACGGTGACTTAGGCTATCAGTTTTGGTTCCATTAGAAATCGATATTCACTGATCAAAATATCAATGTATGAAATAGGAGATAGTTCTGAAACGGAAAGCTATAAGTTGTCAAATTTCGGCTTTTTTAATCGTATGTGCCCATCGCAAATGAAGAGAATGAAGCATCATTTTTCAGTATGTTCCACACTGTTATACTACCTCTGTTATGGTGCCATAGTTTATTAGTTTTCATTCCATTATTGATCCACGTTCACTGGTCAAATGTATCAGTGAAAGAGAAAGGAGATAGTCTTAAGACAGAAATTTTTAAGTTATCAAATTTTGGCGTATTTAATCGGATGCGCCCATAACAAATGAAGAGAATGAAGCATCATTTTTCAATCTCTTCAACATATTGCCTCTTTTATGGTGCCTTAGGTTATTAGTTTTGATTCCATTAGCGATCGATATTCACTGATCAAATATATTAGTCAAGTCAAAAGGAGATAGTCGTAAAACGGAAGTCTTTAAGTTCTCAAATTTCGGCATGTTTAATCGGATGCGCCCATCACAAATGAAGAGAATGAAGCATCATTTTTCAGTATCTTCAACACTGTTATATTACCTCTGGAATGTTCCCATAGTTTATCAGTTTTCATTCCAATAGTGATCGATATTCGCGGGTCAAATGTATCAGTGTAAGGGAAAGAAGATAGTCTCAAAACGGAAAGCTTTAAGTTCTCAAGATTCCTTATGTTTAATCGTATGCACCCATCACAAATGAAGAGAATAAAGCACGATCTTTCAGTATATTACTGAACACTGGTATATTACATCTGGCATGGTGCCATATCTTTTCAGTTTTAATTCCATCAGCAATAGATATTCACTGATCAAAGAATCTGTGTAAGAAAAAGCAGACAGTCTTAAAACGGAAAGCTTTAAGTTATCAAATTCTGACATCTTTAATCGTATGCACAAATCAATGATAAAGAGAATGATGCATCATCTTTCAATGTCTTCTACACTGTTATATTCCCTCTGGTAAGATGCTATACTTTATTAGTTTTTATTCCATTAGCGATCGATATTCACTGATCAAAATATCAGTGTAAGAAAAAGGAGATGGTTTTAAAACGGAAAGCTTTAACTTCTCAAATTTCGGCATGTTTAATCGGATGCGCCCATTACAAATGAAGAGAATGAAGCATCATTTTTCAGTATCTTCAACTCTGTTACATTGCCTCTGGGATGTGCCATAGTTTATTAGTTTTGATTCCATTATCAATCGATATTCACTGATCAAATGTATTAGTCTAAGAAAAAGGTGATAGTCTTAAAACGGGAAGCTTTAAGGGAGGGGGG
>JBCEWB010639288.1:0-25269 GCA_039654565.1 Peronia peronii
CCCCTTTTTTTTCTTTCTTTTTCTTCTTCTGTTTCTCCTTCTTCTTCTGTTTCTCCTACTCCTACTCCTTCTTCCTTCCTTTCTTCCTGTTATATTTCTTCTTCTTTTTTTTTTTTCTCATCTGCCTTGCTGGGCTTTTTTTTGTCGAACAGTAGTTCAGTTCAACCAAGCACGTACGTCATATTTGTTTCTCATGCGTTATATGCAACATTTTTGCTTAGATGAAAGTAACGAAGGGTTGACACCACTATCTCCACAAGAAATGTCATATTCTATATTTGTAAGCTTTTTTGTTTGTTTGTTTTGTTGTTGTTTTTTTCATTTTGCCAGTTTTTACAGCACACATGCCATTTGGCATCAGAGGCGCCCTCCACACGATACAATGCAAACAACAATGGCCAATGACCCACTGTCTTGTATAGGGCGGATTCTAAATATAGTCTACCTCTCTCTGGTACTGGCTGGCGTGAGACTGGATCTAAACATCCCAGACAGAATAAGTGACTTGTGGGAACTTGCCAGAACTAGAGTCCCATGAACTCGATACAGACAAACTTATGATTTAACAAAACAAAAACAAAAAACTTTAAATGCACATCAGATACTTACTGGCTTTTACACCATACTGGCTGTATGATGAAATCAGCCATGTGCCAAAATACCCACGTTTTACGGGAGAGCAATAAAATTGGTTTTGCAACAATCTATTTCACATTTTGACCTAAATACGAACTGAAGTGACAGAAGGTTTTTCTTTCCCAACGCTTGCCTGAAGAAGTACATCTTAAAATGTTTATTTTAGTTTAATTTGCCTTTGCAAGAAATTTGATGGAAGATCGATTTCATCATGCGCCAAACATTAACATATACCCTGCAAAGATCCTTATTGATTGACACGTTTCGGAGACCGTGACCTAGGTGCACTTAACATGCAACTGCACGGCGCACTGTGGTGAATGCGAGAACGTAGCTATGTGTCAGATTGGAGAAGTGGAAGGTAAAACTGGCATATGTCCATACCTTTGTGTGCGCACATATGGATTTTCATTTATTCAGTCAAAATAAAAGAAAGACTATATAAAGTCGACTCACCTACGTAACTACATTGCGTTTGTTTTGTGTATGTGTATGTGTGTTTTCTTTTTTTCTCACAAGAACAGAACAAGGAATTCCAATTATCAACATCTACATACTCCTCCATTTACTCTAACCAGAACTGTTCTAAGTACTAACATCTGTTTGAATGTCCGTCTCCATTTGTTCCAGGTATGATGATATTGGTTATTACAGAAAAAGTTCTCACATTTGGATGGTGGATATAATAATACCCTTGGTGATATAGGCCTTTTCTTATAGATTAACAAATAATAATGTCCTTATGTGTCTTAATTATCTCGCCGAATTCAGTTGCAGGTCTTACCAAAAGTAACTTTTTTGCCACTAAAAAGTACGGAACAGATTGCACAGCAACATCGGTCAGAGTGGCTGAGTCGACTTCTTTCAAGTCTGATGATATAGCATGTATTGATCACTGAAAGAGCTTTCTCCCCTTGGACCAGTAAATATACCATATCAATCAAACACTCAGTCATTCACGGAACATTATCAATTCTTATGAGTCTTGATTAAACACCTCGCACAGTTCCAGTTCAACTGCAGTGAGTTCAGAAAGGAATAATATAAGGAGGGCAATCTAACCCACAAGCAGCCACATGATCGAACTTCAAGGTCATGTGGAGAGGACGGAGAGGGCAGATTGATAAAAAGTATGAGATGAGTAATCCCTCTGTTCTAGGCCTGTGTACGTAAACATCAGCTGGTTCTAATTAGTGCCAGCTGGCAAGGGCTAGGTGCTGACGTCAGAGATATGGGGTGTGGCTGTGTGTTGGCTGCTTACTGTCACCTTTCATCGGATGAGAATGCATGTATGTAGGATACTGATGGCAATACACATTTGGGAGCTGTGATTACTTGTAATCAAATATAATGTCTGCTGGGTACGGTATTTCATGGCTTGTGGGCTACTATTCCTATGAACGCTGGCTATAATACATTTTCAAGTTCTCACCCATGATCAATGCGGGAGTTCTATATATAAGATTTTCAACTCTCTACTGCCCATCCAGCATCTACCTCATTCTCCTCGCCACTCCCCCCCCCCCCAAAAAAAAATGTGAGCAAATATAACTATTCCTGCGAGATAAATATAATGTCCTTTTCATCACGTCTAAGCCCAACCTTTTTCACTCTACCCCCATGCTTCTAACATGGACAAAATCGGGCCTCTCTTTCCTGTTTGACAGCCGTGATAAATTTTAACTAATATATAGCCCAAAACAACATTAGCTGTCGAAGAATATAAAATACATGTAAATAGTTTGCGTAAGGTACATAACAACTGCAAATCGCGATTGATATCGAAGAAAACTTTTAACATACATAGTAATCAATAGGGGATGAGACTCTGCTATGATTCTTTGGGGTCCTTCGAATTCGTTTGTTATAACTATACTCGTCTCTTAGAAATAAAAAACAGGCACAACTATGTTACTACTTTACATTATTTATTTTTTTTTAAAAAAAAAGCAACAACAAAAAAGGAGAAAAACAGGTGGGGGGAAAAAAAAAAAAAAACATTTGGAAAAGTCATCCCTGTGTCCAGCCCAAGCCCAGATTCCAGACCCCCCCCCCCCCCCCTCCTCCCCAAACCACCTTTCCACTCCTGGTCAGGAAAGACAAAAGGTCAAACATGCTGGATGGCGTAGCGTGGACCAGCCAGCTGGTGGTGTTGGCTTCACGTTGCCTTGCCTGCGCTTAGGCATGCAACCCTCCACAACCTGCTCGGTATTCATACGTCGATATAGGTAGTTCACTGCCCTCGCACAGCACCATTAGCTCTAGTACCCGTGGCCAGCGTGCCACCTTACACCATACCTCCCCTCACGATACCATATTATGTACTTTGACAAAGTGGCTGGTTTTCATCACAGTCTACTCGTTTTCTCCCCTGTTCAAATCTGCCTTTTCACAATACTAAAAGAGAACAAGCTGTATTACTCCATTCTCTAAAAAGTTCAGTATTTTCTGGTTATTTATTAACCCTAGAGGTGTCAAGGAGCCCATTGGGTCAAAGATGCATCCATCACGCTTTACCCTGGTATTATCTTCCCAACAGCACACAGCCTGATAACACGGCAGTGATATAATATTACATCACCTAAAAGTAAAAGTGTACATTGTCATTTTTTAAATACATGTTTTAATGTCATTTCTAGAAAACATGACATTCCGGCAGATTTGACTCACAAGCCATAAAGCGTTAACACTTTGTGTGCCAAACTCAGAAAATTGCAGATTTCCATGAACACACCTAAAATTCACCAAGAGCTGCCTTTATTTTAGGATTTCGTGATGAACTGATAGAATCAATCCCACCTACCATGTTTATATAGAAGGCTTAGGGAGAGCAATATCATTTTCAAAGTGTGCCAACAATCTCGGCACACAATTAGGATTAAATGAGAGATCGCAAAAAGTCACGACTTTCTCAGAACCGTTTTCAAGAAAATGGTATTTTACCAAAGTACGTTATTGCAAAGCTACCTCATACCTACCAACACAATACCGGTTCTTTGCTTCACGCATCAACTACACAGTTCATGCCCCGTGGGGAGAAGTTAATTATACACGCTCCTGGGTTTGGCTGCGGTCAGATCCATTATTAAAACAGTTTCCCCTCTGATAAACAGGGCACTGCCCGCTGATCACGTGTAAAACTGGAGTGATAGTGTGGGCGTTCTAACAGAAACCCAATACATATATCACAAATCGTCATACTACAGACTACCACTAACTGCTGGAATATACTCGTGCCTAAGCTGCTGCTGGTGTTGGTGACAGACCTGAGTAAATCAATATGAAAAGAGTGTGCATCGAGAATCATTTTATGCCTGCTTTCTTTACTTTTCATCTCTTTGGTTAAACAATATCAACAAAAATAACTTCGAATTTTGCAAAGCTGAGAAGTGAGTTAAAAAAAAAAAAAACACGCACTCAAACAGTGACAAAAAACAGCCTTCTCTTCTCTCTTCCGCCAAAACGCCAATAAGCAGTTAATGGGAGATCCTTGTGCCCAGCCTATTACTTCCCTTTGCCAGATAAGAGGTGTTGAGCAGGTAGTAAAGAGGAAAACATCCCTCATTCGAAATACTGATATTGATATAAAAAAAAATATATCTTTTTAAAAAATTGATAAAAGTATAACAATAAAATGAAAACATTCTCTTTATACTCTTTTTTACGTGTGTTTCAAGCAAGGGACGAAAAAATGTGTCTGGTTTTGTTGTTTTTTTTCTTTCTACCGTGCTTGTTCTTCAACACCTCTTTTGTCTGGCAAAGGGAAGTATTCGGGCCGGGCACAACGACCTCCCATTTTTTTTTTTCGTGTGACTATTGCATAACTGGAAAATGTGAGTCGCACTTAAACTGGAAAACGTAAATCTTGCACGTAACTGGAATGAGCGCTTCAGTGCTGTGGGCTACTTCATTACCAATGTAACAAAATTAATGTTATAGGTGGCAATTATTAATCTAGAAAGCAGCACAAGAAAAGTAAAATTTCAAGTGCCACAGGAAACACTTACCGGTTCAACTGACCCCAGAATCAAATTTGCTCTTGAAAATAGCTCCGAAAGTTATTATGTTCATCTGGTCTATACTTTTTCGTTACTTATAAAGATCTAACGTTCTTCTGGGCTATATGATAAATGCCTTGTGAAATACACTATCAGTCTTACAAGGGTGTGTTTTGAAAGATAATTTCATTCGCCATAACCAACTCTTCGATACATGTAAAAAAGAAATATTAATATTAAAAGCGATCGGCATGTATCAAAGACCTTTTTAGCTGAAAGGGCTCTCAACCCCGATTCTCTAAGAACTGAATGTAAATGGAGTTAACGGCCAAATTTCAGCCATCCAGAAAACCCGAATGAGTGACAAGCTGTCTCGCAGATTTCCCAAGTGTTCAGTTATCATGGCTTTCAGATCCGCTCCCGACTCGTGAAACTGGGGCATCTGATGACAGCAAATTCTTGACCTATAGGTTTAGTTTCGAAAAGTAGGTTACACCCATGGAACCCCACCTCCTTTCTGCCTCTTGCAGTTGTCTGAAGTGATGAAAGAATAGGCCATCGGCCATACCTATACCTCTATAATCATCTATTGCTCTTTGTAAGATCAAATCATGATAGTGATTCGACTGAAATAGGTCATTATGCTGACCTCTTTAACGTGATGAGAAATCAGCCAGCTGTCTGCATCAAGGTTTTCATCATATGCTGTCTGAGGAATGGAAATGCAAACGATACTAAGTCATCAGAATACAGTTTTTGAGAAAACTGGCCTTTTCTTTATTATATTCCATGTGTTCTGCTATCGACGAGATTAAACTCTGGAATGAACTCTAGACTTTGTTTAATTGCATTGTAGTTCTTTTCATGGGACAATAGGTAGAACAATGCTTGCCTTATTAATAAAACAGAAAGCATTACATTCTTTTTTTTTTTCTTTCTTTTCTTTTTAAGAGGGAAGAAATCGGCTTAGTACCGTATGTATAAAATCTCCACTCCTCATTTACATACGATTCGAAAAATAGGAAGCAATCTCAAATTGAAACAAGTGTCACTGACTATGGGTCCTGTGCTGTGAGAGCCATTACAGGTCTATCTTTCCTTTAACTTGTCCAAGACAAAGCGCGCCGAAGTTTTAAGGAAAAAAATCATAATAGGTCTATGTAAGTTACAATGTTAATGAGAACCCCGACGTGATGAGCACCACACAACACTGCCAGCGAGTCAAGCCTACTAAACAGATATCCTGGTACAGATACCTTACCTTTTTTCCGGTGAACTTAGTGCATTCTGAACATTAAATCTGAGCTGCGTTGTTTGCTGGACTTATCGAACTCATGTCAGGCACAAACTTGCTTACAAACTTTCGTTTGATGTCGAGGTAAGAGGGTGTTTGGCACTTCTCCCAAAGAGAATTATTGTAATATTATTTCAATGCTGTCTGTCTATATCCCCAACATGCCAGACACAGTTGGGTTTTACCACTAGTCCCCCTCATCCCATGATCTACCAGAGCTCAAAGGGCATGACAAATCATAATGATGACGATAACAGAAAGTATTGAGAATAATACGCAACACCTAATACGCAACATCGGCCATGGCTGACCTTTTTTCCTATAATACTAACTAAATCTGCATCCTTGTTTCTCCCCTCAGTTCACTGCGTCTCAGAAACAACAACACTGCGGTAAACAGGTATGTTGCTTACAAGTTATTTGGTCTGGATGTCAAACACTTCACCTTTCTCTGTGCTTACGGAAAAAAAAAATTACATCACCCTCGGTGGCCTACATATTTCCACGTGCCCTTTGTTCTATCTCCATGTGCAGAACTTCCAACTCTGTATTGAATTCACACTTGTGTATCTGGCTCTGTGTCTTTATGTCCGTATCTGACAAATGAAAAATTTGATCTATTCACTGCCTCTAACAGGCCCGTCAATATGTTGCTGTATACTAAGTATAAAACACTATCATGTCCAGTCGCCTGTAACTTTGACAGGACAAGAAAAAAAATGTTCATTCCTTTAACAAATGATAAATTAGATAACCATAACCACTGAAAATCATTCCTAAGCTTGCAAATTAATGCCAGCAGCCACATGCATAAGGAGACACATACAATTCAGTATACTATGAGGAACAAGAGGCTCCAAGGACAATGCAAAGATGTATGTCCTGCCCTTAAACATCTGTTACTCACATTTTACGGAGTGGTGAAAAAGGAAAATGATTTCACTTAAACAATACTGAACCATCTGAAACATGCTACAGGGACAGGAGAAAAAAAAAAAAAAAAGAGCGGTGTCTTTGATCTATAGGAAACAAATATACATCTATGTGCCTTTGATCTACACAGACGACACGAATTGATAGCAGGCCCTCAATGTGACCTACAACTTCACAAGGACATGGCGTGTGAGCAAGAGGCAATGCCAGGTCAACCTGACCCATTAAACTTTCTGTTCCCTGATGACAATTCTGAATTCATCATCATAATAATTATATTGCAGTCTTGATACATAAACAACGAATCCCAATAAAATTAACTACTTATGGTTCTATACCCCCCCCTTCCTTCCTTCCTCTCTCTCTCTCTCTTACTCTCTTCCCTCTTTCGCTTTCGCGACTTTTCCTCCCTTCCCCCTCCTAACTAATCTCTTCTGTGCTCTCACTCCCTCTGCTTTCCTCTCCTACACTCCTTCTTATCTACCTTTCCTCAGTCACTCCCTATCTTCTCTCGTCTCTTTCCCTTCTTCCTTCTCTCAATCCTTCCCTCACTCACTCTCTTCGCTTTCTCCTCTATCACTTTCACCCACTCTCTCCTCTCGCCTCTTACTTCTTTCCCTCCTCTCGCCCCTTTTCCCTCTCACATTCTTTTCTTCGCTCTCACACAAACAAATCATACACACACTGTGTATAATATAGATTCGACCAATCCAGTCCGCGCACACTCGCGACCGCATGCGAGGCAGATCTAGGCCGGCTGGACTTCAGTAAGTGCGCAGTAGAAAAAAAAAGACAGTACATCCCGCTACGTACTAGGGGTGCATGAGGCCGTCCTCAAGGGCATAAGTCCATGATGTTTGTTTCGGCGCCCACGTCACTATGCTATGCTGGACCGCACGCATATTTTGTGTGTGTGTGTGTCTCTCTCTCTCTCTCTCACACACACACACACACACACACACACAGTCAGTCACCCACTGCTTTTCACCGTCTGAGTGCCCGCCTGTAATACATGTAGTTCATATTCGACTAAGCAAAAACCTGGAAATCTCCGGCGGAGTGTTTATACCCCTGCTAAAAGTAGAACACTCACTGATGTTTGCTACCGCTCCACCACAAGATCCAAGAACAACTGTCACCGGTCCTGTGCATTTTTTTTTTTGTTTTTCTATGTCAGTGATAGTAAACAGTTTGGACGGGGATTTCCAGCCGTTCGCTTGGTCGGAACAAATATACAATATAATAATGATTATACTAACGCACTGAATAAGTTCTGGATTTCCCTTGATCACGAGATACTTGGGAGCGTTTCGTTTGTTTACTACTTTGAGTTGTCACATGTGAGAGCTATTCCGCTTCGTTGTTGACACCAAGGAACAACTATGTGAACACTCACTTCAAACAATGTGTTCATAATTGTACGGGATTTCTTGTTTCTTTGTTATTGTCCTTTTTTGTTGTTGTTGTTTTTGTTTGTTTTTGTGTGTGCATTTTATATATATTTTTTCTTTGGGGGGAGGGTCTTATGTTTGTTTTGGTTTTTTTTTTTTGGTTTTTTTTTTCTTCTGTGATTGACAGAACAGGGCGAAGGTCGGAATAGATAATACACTGCAATATCCAATATTCTATGTCTTTTAACTAATCCGCCCCTTGACACTTCATAGATTAAATAATTATAACGATGACCTCAATAGAGGTCAAGTCAAAGTATGTCGTTTTTCTCAACCAGTTCATGGCTCTTAAGCACTAGAATTGTCAGTATCAGCAATCTAATTATATCCACCTACAGGGGTGGGGACGGGGCGAGAGGAAAGGAATCGATCCTCTAAAGCATTTTTCTCTTAGCTGATACTGGCACTGTTTTGAGAAAACTGCGTTTCGAAATTACCGAAAGCCCAATTTCTCGTCATAAATGCCGAGTGAGCTATTGGAATGTTGGTATTCAACCATCTGTATAGTATCTGTATATAAGAAAGGCATCTCATTCCTACGCAGTTCCAATTTTCTAAAAATAATCGCAATGACAAGTGCAATAATTTGGCATTCACGGGTCGAAATGAAAAAAAAAAATGCCTGGAGCTACTACACCTCACAGGCGAAGTGAGTGCACTTTGAACGGATAGCCTGGGGAACGAAAGCTCTTTGTTTGTAACATCTACATGTGCGATAATTGCCCCCCAAGTTCTCCATGTCCTACATCAAGTGTTGGGACAGACTAAGGACCTCAAGTGTTTACTGAAGTGGCCCAAGGTTATTCTCAGCAGCCAAATTTCTCATGAAGCAAAAAGTGTTACAAACACACAAGAACACATGACTTCTCAGTTTGCCTGGTGACTCTTAAGAGGCTATACTGAATGTCCTCGCAGATCTTACTCTGACAGATAAGACACGTCACAATTTCCCCGAGTTATTTCTAAATGACCCAATCTCTTGCTTCGGGATTCAAAGACGCTGCTTTGCTACGCAACCCAGATAAAATCCTTTCTGGGCTATCTTTAGCTTAAAAACAAAACCAAAAAAAAACTATATTTAGAATCTTAAACTCCTCTGCAAATATATGCACTGGCTTTCATCTACCATCCAAAAATATACGCTATGCAAAGGATCACTATGGAAAGCCAGGAATGTACAAATACCGTATTACTGCACAAAAATAGCACCGGCATATTGAGCGCTGGAAGCTGATCTTGTGTTTACACTGTGCAAATCTGGCCCAGCTTCCAAGTTTGGTAACAAAGACACTCTTCGGTGTGACGTTCCGCGTCCGATTATCTGGCTGTGCTACAGAACACGTTACCGGCATTTTCACAAAACTAGGACTGAAAGACCAATACAACAATTCAGGGATACACCGTTTATGCAGCGCCGAACAGCTGCAATTAAAACGTATCAAAATATGGTACATATAACGCCTTTGAAAGAATAACAAAGATTTAAATGCCAAGAGCCCAACAGATCTCACCAAACCTATTTTTACAGTACTTGAAAAAAAATATTTACTTATTTACTTATTCATTTATTTATTTGTTTATTTATTTATTTATTTATTTACTTATTTATTTACTTGTTATCTCATTCAAAGCAGATTTACAAGTATGTGCTGAAAATGTAACAATCTTACATGGAATATGCGTGAACAAAGAATGAACAAAAAAAGTGTCCTCCTTTACTCCTATCTAACTAAATCTAAATTATACAAAACATATCACCAGAACCAATGCCAGATTTGTATCATGGTCAAGGATGTATAGTCAAGTCTTGACCCGACGCCAGCCAGCCCAAATAATCTGGTGACCTTTTACGGCAAACAAACAGCCAGTCAACGTCCTGCAGTCCAAGACAGGAGTGGACACAGCTAGGCTTGCCATAGCCTTACCGCCACAACACAAAGAAAGCTCTTACCAGACACTATACAGAATGACCCAACACAGTGAGATACAACTTAATGCAGTAGTACCGATGAGCCACTGACTGTTCTGACCATTACATGTATTACTGTTGTTCTCCATATTACTGGTATTCCTATTTCGTTTTACTCTATTGTCAGCTAAGATTGTATGCCGGTGTGTCCAAAAACAGTTGGCACTTTTGGTTAGTTTTGTAATGACAACATATTTAACAACAAAAATCAAAATCCCATTTAATGTATAAATAATGAATAACAGAAAACAATAAATGCCCTTCTTCGATGTTGGGAAACCTGAGTCTCAAAAACCTCTCGAGTTACATCACTGACTTTTGAAAAATCAATCTAGGAGCTAGATCTGAAGACTGCAATTCTTTTCCTTCATACATTCTCCACAAGGGGTATAGCGCACTTTCAGCAGCTGACAATGTCTCATGAATGTGGCCTTTGTTTTCACACACAACATAATATCAACATTATGAAGATTTTTAGCTCAAAAACCGACAAAAGATCATCTATTTCTCTACAGCAGGTTAGCAGAGACAACAGAATGGACGACAAAATGGTAAAATGCTGCGGTCCCCCAGGGATAACACCACACATCTTGTGCCAAGAAAGTACTGTGTTCTCCACCCCTTATAGACTGTGTATAATGACAGAGTTCTGACCAGCCTGAAAATGCTGGTCATTCAAACAAACGGTAATACATGTAGTACGAACATACTCCCATAAGTTTCTCCTGGCCTGACATGCTGAAATTACAAGAAGTGTTACCTCACGTTGTTTTTACGCCTTTCAACCTCCTGGTATAGTCATCTCGGCAGAGCAAAGGACTGACATGCAACATATTATTATAGCTATGACTCACGGTTGCCCAAATAGCACAGATTCTGCCACATTTTGCTCCCTGCCCAGCAGATGTGTTATATTATCTCCTGCCTAGCACTCGTTAGCCTGACTTGTAGTCCTTTTCCTTTGTGCGGCCTCACTCTTCCAATAAAACCTGCCGTTTTGCTTGAGGATTAGTGTGAAAGAAAAGCCCGAGCATTGTGTTCCCTGACCTTGCGCTCTATGTGACGCAAGCTGCCTATATCAACAAACATGTAACATGCTTTCCCAGATCGTTCACCCCATGACATGGCATAAGCTGCGGCTGAAGCAAAAATAAGAGTACCTCACAAGAATGATAATGGTCGCTTTTGTATATATATATACTTATACTGTTAACCGTGTCCTTCAGTTCTGGCGTTCAATATACGTTGATTGCCTGCCCTTGCTCCCAATGTTCACGTTCTTGATCTCGGCATATTTTATTTTTCCTCTCTCTCTCTCTCTACTTTTACAACATGAATTTACTACTTACAGACAATCGTACAATGGAAGTCACATTAATGAACGAAAGAACGAACGAAACTCTGAAAGACAGAATGAGCAGATCATAGAATGAATGAAAGAGAAAGAAAGAAAGAAAGAAAGAAAGAAAGAATGTATTTCTATACAGCCTGATCATCTGACAGCATAAAGGTACCTCCCATTCATCTGTAACTGACACTGGCAATATTTTTTTAAATACATTATAAACAACAGAACAAGAGCACACATACTCAAAAACAATACTGAAATGTCACGGACTATGGTGATATATTACATTTCTGTTCGATACCGGTGACTGCGAACAGCTGACTGCATTCCTCTTGCTGACGACATTTCAATATTCTGGCACTGAGCGAGTTCTGCGTTTCTCTGTCCTCAGTTGTCTGCCATTCCCCTCTAGCTCTATAGCCATTCAACCACCTTGCAAGTTTTCGGCTTTTCTGCGAACCTAAAACGCCTTTGACCAGCCTGAAAACACGGTTTCGTGAAAACCGCGACTCAGTTTGAAGTGCTTTTTTTTTTTTTTCAACAATCTAGTGAACAAGATGGAATTTAAAATTTAAAAAAGCGAAACGTCGTAAACGTTGTTGTTGTTGTTGTTGCTGGTTGGTTGGTTGGTTGATCGGTTGGTTGGTTGGTTGGTTGTTACATTCGGCTTTTTTTTTCATATCGTCATGATGCGATTAAAAGTCAGACTTAAGTCAGAACTGAATGTACCCGTTACGTCATTGTCTTATCCACAGAGCAAATGTAAAAATTATTCAGAGGTGCCACACCACTATCCTAATAATGAAATTTTCTTAACTCGCCAGTCTAATTGCATCATATGAAATAAATAGGTTGTTTTGCGTCCTTGTTAAAAGCTGAAAAAATGATTTGAGTCAACTGATCCCACTATGAGACGATACCGTGGAAAGTTTAAGTTTTCGAATAATGTGGCGATGCAGTTAAAGCTGTGATGAAAGAGGTATTTTATCAAAGTGTTAGTGAGGTAACCACAGGGTTCCTTATGTAATCTGGCTGTCAGGTGAGGGAGGGGAGAGCAGGGAGGGAGGGAAGGAAGGGGCTTGCCTTTTCTTTGCTTGACGTCACGTGTGGAAAGATGAGGATATTGATCGCAGATAACAGGTGAGTTTGGGCTACAGGCTGGGTGAGTAAAATACCGGTATTGGTAGGCTTTTGCGCGCCCAGAATGGACGGGGTTTACCCAGGCATTGAGAAATTACAGTGCGCGAACATACTCCTTGAACTTGGCATTTGATGGCTATTGTGGTCTGCACTAATCATTTTGTACGTCTCTACCGTCCTCGTTCACAACTCGATAGACAACAAAGACAAAGCTACCGAATGCCACAATTTTGCGTTCGATTTGGTATGTTTATCTCTTCCGACTGATTTGCATATTCTTCATCTTCACTCGTTTTTTGGGCTTCACCAACTTAACCCAAACATGCCAAGGGGACACTGCCGTAGGGCTAACGATTCCGTTATATCTATTCATGTTGAAGACATCATAGTTTAGATTTAGATAACAATATGACAGAAGTGCAGTGTTATTCTATTGTATGGAACTTAGAAAGTAATTCGTTTTTATAATAATGCAGAATGCAATGAGCAACACTTTGAACCGATCGGCGATGTGACAATTTTAAAATTAATCAACATTCTTCTCTTGGAAGACTCCACCCCTCATCGAACCACAACCATACCTCCCAACTCGATCTCCGTTTTAGCCTGCTTGACCTCTCCTTGACAGGCACAGAAAATGCATTTCGCAATATACAGAAAATGAACAAATAAGACAACTCGCCATGCCGGGCAAACGGGCCACCATTACGTTGTTCGAGGGAGGGAGAAAAAGAGAAGAGGTGGGGGGAGGGGGGGGGGGACCAGAAAGGATCATAGTATCGAATGTCGCATCGTTATATAATCAAAAGTCATGAAACTTGTTGGGGTGGACTAACATGAGTATTATGAGTCGGACATGATTCACTTGTCGCTTTGCTGAAATCCGTCTCGTCAATGACAAGTGGTGCCCCCGGAAGAATAATGCATTCCGTACCGAGCAACACAAAATCCAACAAAACAGCAAACAAGCGGAGATGTGGTAGGTACATGTAGTTAAGCTGCTTCGGGGTGCACATCGTAATATAATCTTATTAAAGTCTTGAAACTTGGTGGAGAAAGTCAACATGAGGTTGAATTTGGCACGACTCACAAATGGCATTGCTGTAATCTTTCAGTAACGAGTAGTATACGTTTCTTTAATACTTTAAAATCAATATATACACTATAGGCTACAGATCTAGATTAATACCACTGTAATTTCTTGGCGGTACTCGTGGGCGCTTTCGTTGGTATAGGTACTCCCACTGACTACGAAGAATCAAAAAGATACAGAAATTTTAATTCCTGTAACCTCACTCAAAGCCTTTCCTGATCTTTGGCTCAAATATCCATATACTACTGTACAATACTTAGGATTAAAAGTTATGATTTACTGAAAACAGTGAAATATAATCATGCAGACCAACAAAAAAAAAAAAAAGGGGGAGAAAGTTGTCAAATGAGATACTGATCTTATGGATTTCAGCTCCAGCGTCGTTGCTAGAAAGGGGAAAAATAATATACATGTACCTGTGCAACTTCAGGCAGGCATCCCACTCACTGAAGTGGAGAAGAAAAAAGAAAATGCGCCTGTGAAAGTCAAAATTTACCTCTTCCAGCAGAGAAAAAAAATGAATCCAATCAAGAAACTATAGCAGTTTGGCATATGACTCCTCCCACACCCCCCCCCCCCCCACCCCTTTTTTTTCCTTTTTTATTTTAACTCCTTTGCGAGAGAACAGTGCATAGGCAAGGAGGTAATGGCGTCACTACCGACTCAGATCCTGGCCTTAAGTTACGTCTGGGGTAACAGCTTCTGCTGACCTACATACCATTACATCAGGTGATGAGCTGTTCTCTCTCTCTCTCTCTCTTCCCTCGATCTATCATTCCTTTCCCCTTTTCGCTCCGCTCTCTCCCTTGACATTCCTCCAATTCTTCCGCGTTCATTTCATATTTGATACTTTTGGTACCGTCTCGCATACTGTATTCTTTCTTCATTATCTCCTTGCACGTGAATCCTAACTCATCAGTTACTATACATCTCATTAGTCTTCTCTCGCTCCATGTTTCAAGTTCTTGTCTATCCCACACAGGTACTGCACTATACCCTTCATCAGTGCTGTATTATCTGTCTTTGTTGTCCCAGGCACACATTACAATCTCTCTCTCTTTTTCTCTCTCTCTCTTTCTTCCCCCCCCCCTCCCTCCACCTATTCCCCCTCTTTTCCTCTCAAGTTTCGTCATTGTGGAGGTCAGCTGCGTCCTCTGGGCCTGCCAATGCAAGCCGGGAGCGTGCCATATTCTCACAAGTGACTATCAGAACTTTTATTTTTTCAGCATAATCATATTAGACATTTTTAAAGTGAAGTAAACCTATGCCTATCAGACCAGCCAGAGTTTCGTTTCTGTTGTGATTGCAGAGTGACGTCAATGTCCCTAGCTCTGTATCATAATAACATCGCCTGTCCCTGTCATGGTTGGGTGGCGTCTCCTCCATGTTCAGAGTCAAAATAACCTCCTTTGCAGGTAAGCGGACAGGTGCAATCATCCATGCAAGTGTAAAGAGGTCTAATGCCAAGTCATGTAACGCGGTGAAAATATCTGGGCAGCAGCTGGGGCAGGGAAAAATGCATGTAGCTAGCCATATCTTGTTTACCAAAGATTAATACGCTGTAGTCTACTGTGCAACAATACTGGTGAAGAGGATGCAAATTATAATAATTAACATATAATATATATTCAAACACACTCAAACATGATTGTAATATAGATCTGATTATGTGGGAGGAGAGAATGGTGGGGGAGGGAGAAAGGAACGAGGGAGTAGCAGATAAAAATTTATCTAAATGAGTGCAGTGAAAAACGTAGGACGAAGAGTGGGGAGGGAGAAGAGGAAGGATGTACTGTGAGCAAAGACAGCACACTAACTCTGTGTGTTAGTAAATCTAACACTAAACGAAATGGGAGCAACATTGCAGCAACTTTGCCACATCATATTATTCGCTACATTGAGGAAACATGTGAAACTGGGTCAATTTGACTTTTACGTCTTTTGGCTCGGAACTACAGAAGCTAGTCTTATTTTTATGACCTGCTTCGAGTGCTTTCGTCTCAGGTTGCTTTGGCTCGACCTAGATAAGAGGGATTTCAAAATTATAGCTGCCGCATCCGCTCGCGAAGTTCACATGCACTGAACAAAACTCCTTCTTCTATCATCATGAAAAGTTTGCATATTCTTCTCTGTGGCAAACTGTTGGCTAAGAAATGCCATCAAAATATCTTATGGTCAGATTAACAATATCCAGCTTGAATACCTTTGAATTACCAAACCATATGATACGAGGGGTTTACAATACTTATCAGAATATCTATCTGTTACTGAATTATAAACAAAAATTATGACTGAGTGAGAATTATAGCCGAAAAAGCTATCTTCCTTCGTGAATGTTTTGATAACAGGGCCTTTAACTTGTACAAAAATAGCAAGTGTCTCTCCTGAGGCTTTATTTAAGTGAACCTATTATCTTTGACAGGTTAGAAGACAATATGGTTAAAGGAAACTAAAATGAGCTTTCAAATACGCGGAGGTGAGTTAATTATTTTGACAAGGCTATTTTAATTTCTTTAACTACCATCGGGTTCATTTTCGATTCAGAAATAGCAAACAACTGTGGTTAACTGTTGACTATTTAGCTGACGAAAAATACGTCTTGGCAAGACTTAGGAAACAACAGATGACAAACGTCTCCTCATAATCGTGTCCTTGGGCTTATTTCTGCAACAAATGCGATACTAATGCACGCCTCCCTCTCGGCCAATGCACCTCGGCCGGGGGCGGTTTGGTCGGAATATTCGACTCTCATTTTTATCGTTTCAAATTAGTACAGTACCGTAAGGTACTAATCTGCGAGCACACAATGATGGAAAATTCTACTGAAAACCCAAAAGAAGACATCCAACTCGGGAAAGACGCATACCAGCCATGAAAATGCAATCTGATATTGTGTTGCAATTACAAGCACAACGTTTTCCTCCTCGAAAACTTCTCTGCTGTGATATAAACTACAACCCATTCTTTGATCTATTCCCCCATAAAAACTCATACCTTAAGTCAGCAAATTTCCAATCATTCAACAACAGAAATCATCGTTGCATGGCGCGTATTATAAACATATTACAGGACACAATGCCAGGTATTTATAACATTACTGTGTGCTGCATATAACGTGCACAGATCGACTTTTGGCACAAAGTCTATAAAATACAAACTGTTCCCTTCCAAAAAAGGTGAAACTTCACAGAACTTCAACTTTGGACAATAGCTGCGACAGCTGGCTGCCTTGGCGCAAGAAGCTGATAGACTCGGCTAATAACAAGACGAAAACAAAATACAATAAAACAATATATATTATTATTAGGAAGAAGACAAAGATAAGTTTGAACTTACACGCACATTTAGATCTAGATCTATTTATGATATTAAATGTTGGCTATGGTATCCCGTGTGAATTTAACCAGCCTCACCCCTGACTTTTGTTCCCATCACAAACAAAGTAAACCCAGACGCCTGCATCTTTGTGTTTGAGGAAGTCGAATGAATTACACACCTAATCTAGATCTACACGTGTAGATCTAGATGTAGATCAACATCTAGATCTAGATATCTAGATCTAGAATCTATATCTAGAATCTGGATTCTTATGTTGACTACGGAAATTGTCTTTAAAATCTAGAGCTCTAGATCTAGATCACTTTATTTTCTGACCATAAAATGAATTCTACAATAAGTAGACTACAAGAGATAAAGCACACAAACTGACCTGTTGGCTGTGTTAACCATCACGAATAGCCCGTGGATAGATTTGGCAACCACAGGTAGAAAACCGCAACAATCCCTCGAATATTCACAAAACCAAATGTAGATCTAGCCTTCACTTCATCGCCTCCTTTACCACACTGATGTTGAACACAAACAAGACGGACTATCCATACAAGTACATGCTAAAATTCACAGTAGACACGTGAACGAAACTGAAGGAACAAAACGTAATGTTTGTTTTGGCGATCTCAGGTTCACTCCAAGCTTCTCCGTTATGAAGTAATCGGCCTGTCGCTCTGCGCTGCGTTCTAATTTATCGTCTGCTCTGTTTCGGTAGGCATACCTCGACGGGTAGAGAGGCCAGCGCGCGACGACATGGCGTGTGGCTGGCTCGTACCGGATCCGCCGTGTGCTGCGCGAGGAGGGAAATCGGTGGCACGAATAGGAGAGGAGGGGAGGGAGGGGAAGGAGAGAGAAAGAGAGAGAGAGAGTTGTTATGGTATGAGAAAGTAAATTTAAAAAGCTAATCGCCATTCAATATTCATCGTGACCTCATGACCCGCCACGGTAAGGGTCAACTGAGGCAGGTTCCATGGCACAATAAGTTATCATTTAAAGATTCGATTTTTGGAAAACTAACTGATGCCCATGTAAAATTTCTATTTTGATGAATAACAGAACCTAGTTATTTACGAGCCTGTTTTGTTCAAAGAAAAAAAACAAACAACAAAACAAAACAAATCAACAAAACTGAGCTGAACTTTTTTTCGGAACTAGATCTAGCATTACTTTTCTATGACTCCAGTTTCTTCCCAGAATATCAAATACAGGCCCGCAGATCTAGATCTAGGTCTAATGTTTGTGGTACCACTGTTTTGTCTTTGCCCATGGATTTTGACAGTCACAGATTAATTCTAATGTGTGTAATTTTAAATCTAGTGGGATCGACAATTGCTTTATTCCCCGGTTTCACAAACCATAACTATGTATAAAAGTCTGAATAGACTGACTCGCAAAGCAGTCAGTCACACGCTAAAAAAGAGGTCTAGTCAGTCAATCAGTCATGGGGTCACATCACAGACTAAAAGCAGAGTGTCGCTGCCTTTCTTTTTGACTGAAATAAAACAGCCCTTTTTGACTGATCACAAAGAAACATGCAGAAACCAACCATTTCTAACAGGTGACTGGGCTCCCTGAAAACATTATTTTCTCAACACGGTTCATTACTCACCAGGCCTACACATATCTTCGTATCAGTTTACAAATATCACATCATAACGTCAACTTTTTTATTCACCATTTTGAGGACAATAAGCATGACTGGGCCCTTACAATGAGTCGAATAGATGCAACTTTCCTGGACAAAATTCACGTGCAATGTAGGAATGAAAGCAAAAGCTCAGTATTGTAATGATTCTCAGATTTGTGAAAGCTGGACATATGTCTGTTTGTTTGTTTGTGTTAGGATTTAACGACATAATCATGGACACATTCAACATTTGCAAAGTCGACTTTATTTGAGTCTCAAAACGCCAGTGTAGCCCAGATCTACTTATATGACTACAACTTTAAATGATCGAACTTTGGGAAAGCTCAAGAACTTTCAATCTCTATGTACGCTGAAGACTCAATGATCTGCCATGATTCAGACAATGTAGATGATCTGATTGTGTCGATACTCATCTAGGGTTGTTCTGAACTTAATGTCATGTTTCTTTTTCCTCCAACTATGTTGAGTTTTCAATTCAACGTCAAAGTAGACATGTAGTAGAGGGGCAAATCCGCATTTCTGACAAAACAGAATGCGCTATTAAGGTAATATCACATCTGTCCAGTCACATTCCGTAGAAGTACGTAAATGGAACTAACATCATATTACCGCTGTACTTGATCTGTGCCGTTGGTGTCTGAGTTAAGACCGTTGCTAATATTACTGTATTTACAAATATTATAACAATTTTTAGGCGTTTTTAACTAACAATTAGAGCAAATGTTTTTGTACCGGTTTGCAATTCGTGATATTTAAGCCCATGTGCATGTCGTGTGTGGAAGCATATGCTCCCATGATAAATATAAATTATGGCTCATGAACTATGAAATATAGTCTTTTGAGGATACATAAAGGTCATCTCATCTTATCTTATCGTATCTTACTAAAGAACCGACGACCGAATGGTTTTTGCATTTGTCCCGTGAAGAGACGTGTTGAGAATAGAATATATCTGTGTGGTTTCCACTTACTTATCTTGTTCCATTGCGACCTTTACCATGATCTAGGTCACACAGGCCGTATGGGAAAAAAAAAAAAAAAAGGAGAGGAAGGGTCAACAGGAGGGGCAGGAGAGGGAGGGGGGGGCGGGGGAGAAAGGGATGCGATAACTAGTAACATCTGGTCCAGGCTGTATGGACTGGTCCAGGTGTACTTCAAGATCAACAAAATAATTAGGGTAATCACCGTTATTATTTTTTTTTTGTCTTACTGCTTTTTTATCAGTGGGGCTTGTGGCGTCATATGCATTCTACCTACTTGTCTAGTTCTAGTCATGAATCACTGCACTGAGCAATCTGCGTGTCCCATTCTCTGTTACATGTATATCTCACGATGCAACTCTAAATTGGGCTCCGCTTGCAATTGTCACTACAATACGTACAATTAAATACAATACTGACTACTAACAGAACAGATACGCCACCTTGGTTGTTCAAAAGGCAGGTACACATACTTTAAACTAGGTGCTACACAGTATTCAGAAAACCAGACCTACTTACAGTATACCATGGCTTCAAGGTGGGGGAGATCCGCTGCCATATCGCTTCGTGCAGCTCTACAACAGGCTCTGAAGTGCTGTTGATGGTAAGTTTATCATCACTGGCTGAGCAGATCGTGCTGGTTCCAAGCGGAGCAATAAAAACGATTGTGATGTTGTTTATTTACTCTTTGTTTACCGTGTGAAGGACCAAAAACAGGTGAGAAACACGGGGAATAGGGGGACACAAGTATGCCGATACTATTATCTTTGTGACAATCTGGATTTCCGATTGGTTGCCTATTCCTGTAATTAGTGTTAAAATACTGTAAAAAAAAATAATAATAAAATCCTCTTTTGGAATGTACCCAATTTACTTTACTCACAGTATTTGAATCCCAACATCTGAGTGATAAAACCGGTCGACTCTTTTTGTTGTTCTCATAATTTAGACAAAGCTGTTTGCACTACTTCAAGTGTAGTGCACTCAGAATTCCTTGGGCAAAAGATACCACTTTCAATATTATTCGAAGAGTGGACAGAGCGACACTTTCTTCAAATTCGACATCAACAACAACAACAAAACCCTGTACCATTTAGAGAAGACAGCTACTGTCATTCGTTCCCAGAGCTAGTAAAAACAGTGACTAATCTGGCCACTATGACTGCCTGGTTCCGGTTTGCTGCCTCTCTATTTTTAACCTTTACAGCGTTCGACCTTTCGCGCATTGATACTTCGTACCTGTACCGGCAGCCGCTTAATTATTAGATGACAACAAGAATATTCTGTCTCCCGAGTCTTGACTGATAAGCCTTAACAATGCAGAACAGCACGCGGCGATGTCGTGAACTGGATCTAGCCAGCGCAGCGTTTTGTGCTCGATCAACATTCACCGATATATAGACATAAACAGACAAAGCCAATCTATAAACTAAATTACGTCACCTGACCTTCTAATTCCCCTCTCACTTTCCTCCACCTCATACCACGCACCCCTGCCTTTTCCCCCTCTTTCCCCGTCTCTCGCTGTTTACTGTGCCGTGTAAACGAATTCTGTTATAAGAGTACATTAATTACACATAGCTTCTCGTTCACATTTTGGAGGCTGGGAGGAAGCCTTTCGCAGAAACTTTCCACTGTGAACATAGACTACACAGCACAATGCCCTACATTTTTAGTCCTGCATTCGAAATGATGGCGAATTAAAACGCATTTAAGTCGTGGACTCGAAATGACGGCGAATTAAAACGCATTTAAATCGTGGACTCTTCAAAAATTATTTTGTAGAAACAGGTCATAACATTCACGTCTTAGCCGAAGTATTTTTTTTTTCTTTTGTGACCCAAATATCCGTTCTTTCAATGCATGAATAACCCCAGTATTGAGGAATGTAACATTTCATGGCCATTAATTTTACGGTGACTATATTATGGATTTCGCATATACACTATAAATCTGCAACAAAACCCATAAAAGGCTTATGGACTAGAAAACTATTGAATGTATCCATATAAAATTTGGCACACAACATTGTTGTATAAAGATCTGTGTTTCTACTTACATAAAGCCGAAAAAAGCAGACTATGTTTGGTGTTATTCGATTAAAGGCGGAACAGTGAACTCCCGAGAGTGTTTGATCCGAATTATACGTTCGACACAATGACGCGTTCAAAACACCAGACACGGCGTCGTTTTCCTCTGAGTAACATTCAGCGTAATCATCCAACATACCAACATCGAATTGCGCACGCTTGCCATACATTTTAAATCGCAGGGCTGTATCGGTTTGACCAATATTTGAATAATGTCCTACGGGGGGCCGTGGGTTCTCTACTGGTTTATTAAAATGATTGTATTTCCTACGATGGAGACAGCTTTTGCAACAAGAAGTAATCGACAAGAAAACATATATGCAGCACACTTAAAAAGAGGGAGAGAGGGGGAGGCAGAGAGAGAAAGAGAGAGAGAGATGAAAGAATAATAAGCCTATGCTTTGTACTACATTGGTTACAAAGACGTAACAAGATCAGTTAGCATCTACTATTTTAAACATGGGTTATATGAGTATGTTAAAGTCACAGAATGTAAACCAGTGTCAACTTGATCTTGCTTTTCTTTTTCACAGTAAATAATACTGTAACTTTTAACGTACATATCATGGAATCATTTCAAATTTACTTTTTTTTTTTAAAATTGTAGGCCGAAATGACGAATTTTTAGTGCTCTTGATTTTTAGTACCACTGTGAACACAACTCTGCACTAATAAGTGGATTGCCCTTGTAACCGCCGTTATGGCATGTATTTCCAAAGAAAGACAAGAACATTTAAAAATGAAAATTGGCTTGACAGTAAAAGCTTCTTATTTCACGTGGGACCACAAAAAAAAAAAAAAAAATCACTGAGTTTTCCTATCCAATTTTACCCGTGTTCATATTCCTTAGCATGCAACCGCATGCTATCTTCGATTCAAGTAAACCTACTTTACAATTCACCTGTCCCCTCCTTCCTTCCCCCTCCCCCCTTTTCCCTTCCCCTCGACTCCCATTTCTTTTCTTTTTTTTTTTTTAACACTAAGCCTTTGGCCATTTTTCTCTGTCTTAGAGCAAGTCACTGGGTACAAAATTCAAATTTGTCAAATGTCATGCACGACGCGCTCCATGTCAACCTTCAATCTTCAGCGCAGATAAACATATCATAATAACACAGGACTTGAAACGTGAGGTGAGGGAGGACCACAGTGACATTCCAAATACGTGTACTATCAATAATCTTGGTGCATCACCTCGAGGCTGAACAGTATTTGTTGTAATATGGCTATGATGTATTTTCTTTGTCTACCTACCTACCTACCACCCCCCCCCCACACCCACTTACCTACCTACCTACCTACCTACCTACCTACCTACCTACCTACCTACCTACCTACCTACCTAGAGATAACCATCATCAGGAGGGTAAAAGATAAATAAAGAACTAACCCACCTGCCTCCCTATCCTTTTCCTTCTGAGGTGGGGAAAGGGAGGGATGGAAGGTGGATGGGGATAGTCTTTAACTTACTGCGTAAAAAGTTTACAACGTACATGGCTGGATAAAATATTGCAATAATATTAACAATATTAAATGACTGACTGAAACCTTTCGCTGCTGGAAAGGGGAAGGGGGGAGCGAGAGGACGGTGTTGAAAGGACACTATAGCATGATCTCACAATTCTTCTCCTTTGTTCATTTTTAATGAATAAACCTTGTATAAAGGCACACTATACAAGAGCTGTTCGAAGTATACATCCATGAACTATAAATGCCCTTGTCCATGCAACTATAAATGAGCATTACTATTTTGTTTAACTTCTGCTTGAAATATGAGCACAATACACTCTACATAATATGTTGATGTTTGCTTTCTATGCTTAATGTACACAATGTTGTCGATCTCTGTTTTTGATGTCTATTATACACAACGTTCTCTATCATACTGTTCCCATGTTGAACGTATATAACATTAACGATGCATTCTTTCCATGTTTAAATTACACATTAACAGTTTGTCAACGCATATTTTCCATGTCCTGTATACTTTGATGTCTAATTACATAAAACTGTTAACGCACTTTGTTCTGTTATCTAATGTGCACAAAGTTTTCACGATGTATAACAGCCAGTGATATATCAGGTGAAAACAGGCCTTTGGGGAGAACGACACTTAATCCACTTCAACAAAAATGTTGAATGATGACCCAGCCATTTCTAAATCACTTCGAGCTGACGTTAACGACGCCACTGACAGATCTGCCCGTATTTGCTAACGAATAGATCGGATTGCACAATACACCCGATCAATTTCAAAGAAATTTCAATGACGTTAGTGGAGGAAGACTTGACAGGGTCGTTCCGACCTACACGGCCCCTCTTCATTTACGTGCATTGCCCTTAATACAATGTGCCATTTTTTTCAGCCAGCCAGAGCTTGCCTCTGCCAAGTACAAACAGGATAATAATTATAAGCATTGTAAAAGATGAAAACATCACCTTTTCTCTTGTTATTTGAAACATAAATAAACGAACAAACAAAAAATCTGAAAAATTCACCTTATGACGAGCATGGTTTGTTTTTTTTTTTTTGTTTTTTTTTCTTTTTTTTTTTCTTCGTTTTTTTTACTTATTTCAAATAACCGATTTTTTTTTTTTTTAACTTCGTTGCAATGCTTGTCCTACACCTCTTGTAGTTGGCAAAGGGAAGCAACCTAGCTGGCTGGGGAAAAAAATGGCTTATTGCGAGAGTGACCCTGAGGACTCCTGTACCCAAAAGAGAACAGCGTGCCCTCATCGACTGAATTTCCTGTCCTTTTGCTAAGAGTACATACTGGGTTGGATTTATTGGAACATGGATGAATATAAGGACATAATGTCAGGGGTCAGGTCAGACTTTATGCAAAAACGAGTGGCTATTAAGGAGAGTGCAGTGGCCTGACTAGTCTGTCTTCCTGTCTGTCTGTCTGTCTGTCTGTTTGTCTGTCTGACCTTTCCATCAATCCGTCTGTCCGTCCGTCATTTTGTCTGTCGGTACAAATGTCAAATATCGTAGGAAACGTTGCAACAAAAACACATGATATCCTATGGGCAAGACTGGTCTAGCCACAACGCTTGACCTACTTCAACAATGAAGTTTACAATATGATCGTTTCGCTTTATCTACGCCTGTTTCTTGAATTTCACAAGAATATTACCCAGGCATGTTATATAGAATTCTAAACGTCTGAAATCTTGGCTAATACATGTACTACTGAGCATTTCAGATCACATTTTCAGCAAATGGGAACTGCTTTTGGCCAGCCTTGTTATTTCCTTTTGCCAGGCACAAGGGTGTTGAACAAGCGGGCATAGAGAGGGAATAAATGACTTTCACACTCTTTGTTTGAAATGTACATTTAAAAAAAAAAACTATAAAAAAA
>JBCEWB010639288.1:25369-35490 GCA_039654565.1 Peronia peronii
CGGGCATAGAGAGGGAATAAATGACTTTCACACTCTTTGTTTGAAATGTACATTTAAAAAAAAAAACTATAAAAAAACGTCACTGTATAAGGAAACTGTTTTCTTGATATCGTAATGGTTTAAGCAAAAAAAATGTGATCAGTTTTTCAAATGACAGGAAGAATACTGAGTTTTTCCTTCTTTACACTGTTTCTTCAACAACCTTTGTCATGTCTGGTAAAGGGAAGATATAGCGCTGGTCAAAAACAACTCCTTTTCAATGACACTTTCATTATCATTGTATTCTATGTCCGTCATTCACCAAAATATGCAACAGACACATGACATTTTGCTACATCATCTCTTACTATCTATTGTTTATTATGAACCCTCGGTATTTCTTATATACGATGGATTCCCCGTACTAACTTGTCATACAAAGAGCAACAGCAAATCATAGGCTACCGCTCTGAGAAGTGTATCCAACAGTGCTGTTATCATACGAGACAGGCAAGATTAACTAGATGAATGCCGCTAACGCCTGCAGCGAATGGCTACGGCAGGCTACATGTTTTTAGTGCATCGATCTTAGTAAATAACTGACATCAAAATAGAGTACAACTGCAGAAGTAAATACAGTATATAGATCTGTTCCCATAAATTCTGAAAACAATATCAAACACCCGGGAGTTGGTTTTCACTACACGACTTGCATGCACTGACAATTCTTTAACCTAAAGAAAGAAAGAAAGAAAGAAAGAAAGAAAGAAAAAGAAAGAAAGAAAGAAAATGAAAAAAAACACTTCAGTATGACAACATGAAGTTCACAAATAGGCTACAGAAACCATTGTCTGGCCATAGATCTAATTTCTTTCTTCTAGCTTTCAAGGTGCAAGTGATCGTGATCTATAAAACAACACATGTCGGTTGGTTCTTCAACCATAGGACTCAGGATAGAACTGCTACACAGACCTACTAACTATGCACAATTATGGTGACAACATTATGTAACAGGAGTGCCGTGAGAGAATTACTTACGAATAAGCCACGTCCATTGCATCGACATTTTGTGGCAGGCTTGTGTAGGACATTGTGGGCGGTAGGATGTCTAAAGGCTGAGGCTCATCTCTCCAACTGCGAACCGTAAACAGGTGGGCACTTATAAGGCACTTTCACTTTTCTCCGCACTGGAGCTGACATCAAGTACTACACCCTCACTTAACTTTTATGGCATAACAACATCTCATCTACACTTTTATGATATCACGACATCCTTCCTATCTTCTTATCAAAACTAGGTACGCACTCAAAGCCGACGTAATGCTACTTTCTTAGGAGTGAAAGGCTTCATAATAATTATAAATGATTATAATAATAACAATAAATCTCTACCATCTCATAATTCCGTCCTACTACTCTGCACAAAATTCTCAACCGACAGAAACACTCTCACACAACAACAACAACAACAACAACAACAATAAAAAAGTACAACAACAACAAAAAAGCAAAAACCTATAAATCATTTATAATTATATTATTCTTCACCAAGCGACCATTTTAATTGAGTTTCTAGACGTTAACGACAGAACATTCACCTCATGACTTCTTTGCAAACTCCTTCCAATGCCATAACGATACTTCTCAATTATTCGCGTTATTCCTTACCAAGCCAGTATTTCTACTGCGTTTCTAAATATCATATTTCATCTACTTCATGATTCCCCTCTATCTCTAGTTCAAACAATCCTCTCCACTGGCAACGATATCCTTAAATCAATCAAAGTTATCCTATCATTTTAATGCAAATGTCCTGAACTTCAAGACAAAAGACTCTCAAATCACCAGCTAATCAATACATTAATAATAAATGAACAACAAATGTATGAACAATTAAATAAGTTGAATTTTAAGAAAACTGCTGAAGCGCCAAATTTTCGACACAGCCTGGTTCTTCGCTAGAACAGTATTAAATATGTCATCATTTTGTTCATGTTTCTAGAATAATTTTAAGACGAAGCCACTTTTCCGGAAATCCTGCACAACATAGCGCCTAGATACAGCGAGGCACCAGGCAAAGGGCAGCAAGTGGGCACAAAAACCAAGATCAAACAAGTAATATGTGCATAGAAAGACACATGGGTGGCGCATATATAGGGCTTTCATCTACAGATCGAGGCCAGCTAGCTTTTCTTTTCTTTTCTTTTTTTTTCCCCCATGCTCACATCTAGGGGAAGGCGGACAAGAACAAATTAAAAGTAATACAATAAAGGCCTTGAGCCCATTTTTTACATTTTTTTTTCATCGATTTGAAGTTGTTCCTGCGGACATCTGGATGAGAGACTACGTGAACTCATGGAGAGCTAGCAATCTTTGCCACGGCCCGACACGGTTACAATTACGGTTGAGATAGTCTGAATTTTAAAAAGACTGAAAATCAGTGAAAAGCCTAAACAAAAATACGATACCATCGAGGCCAGGCAGACCTAATCTCCATCCTCATCACTTAATCATGAATTCAGGCTGGATGTGTTTAATGTTACTTCCGAGCATGGCTTCATCAACATTTAAATTCAACTAATGGAGTGACCGATTATTTGGCGAACCGGTAACTCTAACCCTAACCCTGGCTCAACTCTATAGGTCGCCCATTTCGAAAGCGAACATAAGGAAATGAACAAGGCTGGATATCGGGATCTCCGCAGACACTTGGATGTGCGGAATGTGGAAATTCAACCACAGTTATGAGTAATGTGATAAGTGAAACTGATTACCCAGATTCGTATGTTCAAACATTTTTTTTTTGTCAACTGTTGATTTGGCAAAATTTTAAATCACAAATATCAGTATCGCTCACATAATATCAAGTATCCACTGTCGATCTTGTCAGCATCATATAAAAACTTCACGAAATACATATACCTAGTGCAATCACACTGGAGCCACTGACTGCAAAAATGTTCAATTTCTTGACCCAAAACAGCTGCTGAAGGAAAAAGTAGGCTTCATCTAAAGTCAAAGGTCTGCTATGATCTGCCCTAGATAGCTTATAGTACACTTAAATTAATCTCCTCCATAGCAAAGACAAACGAACACGATTCACGTGTAGAAATTGAGCATGGTATATCTATCAATAAATCATCATTGTAAGTGACATAAATACTGAAAATTTTAAAACACCATATTGACAATCTAGAATATTGACAACCTTTCAAACGGCTGTATTCGTATGTTTATATGTGCCGGCATAGTTCACATATTTCTTCATAATCTCTTGGCGAGGAAAGTATCAACACATTAAGAATGGCAGTAGTAATACCACGTAAGACTATTCTAATCCTACAGAGTCTAACCAAGTGGAATAACCCACATACAGTGCCGAAGTGCTAGGTCCTCTTAGTCTTACGCAGCAACCTAACACTATGCATTCACCATTATGTTATCCTCTGGAGTTAATCAATCATGAAGAATATCGTTTATAAATTCAATATTGCGTCGAGAGCGTCACGAGGTGTGGGTGCGAGTGCTCTGTGTGTGTGTGGGGGGGGGGGGGGACCACATTGGTTGACTAGTTGCCCCTCTAAAACCAGGAGTGGTCAAGCTTCGTACCATGCCAAAGTGAGAGATCAAGCACAGCACTGACCAAAACAGTGGCCATGCTCGTGACGGTGGCCTTAAGTACAAGCTGTCAAGTTAACGCCTCATTTGACTCCACCGATCACATAGTTTCTTTCATTTCAACTGAAGTCCCGCACCACAGTATTTTATAAATCTAATTTATATCCCAGCATTGGGCCTTGACTTCCGTTTTCACTACAGCTACATTAATATCTACAAATACCTGAAACTAGAGATTGTTAAGACTTCTATGAGGACATTTTATTTTATATTCAGGTCGAAGATAGAGAAGTAGGCCTATCACACTGATCACTCATGGCGGGACAGGCACACACTGTCTATGGATTACTCAACCCTAACTTTGTCCTACCGGATTATTTTTAAAATATGACGATATATGGAGCCTGTGCATCCGCCAATTAGACAGGCGTTATGGTGTCTACGCTTTCAATTCACCAGGTCTTCCCTATGGATCCGCCAACGATTGGCGGGCACAATGGTACAATATGAATCCATTTTCGTACATTTACGCCTGTTTTCATATGATACAACAAGAACTCCATGTAATCACAATGGATTATGTTTGGACAAAGATTCCAGTGTAAAGAATGATGGCCAAGATTGTCCAGACGGGGTGCTAGGCGGTACGATATGCTACGTACGCCTTTTCGCCTGCTGAAATGGCTATCTCGGCTCGTCAGCCCCTGAATACATGACGGCTACTTAAATAGTAGGCTTTGTCGACGGTTAGAGTCACCAATTCAGCACACTACAGAAACTCTAATCAGCTGTACACACGGGATGGCATCTTTTGTATCAAGTCCTCACTCAAGATTGTGGTTTTCATTAAGATAACATATAGATAACGACATATTACAGCACATCCCACATTGCTCTAACATTATGGCACCCTTTTATCAAGGCGATTTCCACTATCATCGCGATCAGCACTCATTCCACTATCATCACTGTCAGCGTGCGCTTCAGCTGCGCTTGTAGAGAATCTGATATGATATTACATTTGTGTTATGAGACTGATGACACCTGAACACTGGTAAAGGGCCTACCCCGGTTTAAATGCTCGAAGAAATGGTACTATAGTGCACATACTATTTTCAGTACCGTAATTCGGCCGCATGGCTTCACTTTCAGCTGCTGAATGCAACTGCTAAATTCCAATGAAACAAACCTTTTGGACACCACCAATACTGAAGGCAAACAGTTTATCTAACTTAAGTTCGGTGTGTGTTTTATCGCTGCCTATCTCTCAACCGAGCTTTTTTTTTTTAAAGATTATTCTTTCTCTTAATGCCGTCGATTCATCTAAATGTATCAGTTATAAGCTGGAGGGGGGATTTACAAACTGAGTTTGCACGCTTAAGATCTGGGTTTTTTTTTTTCAAAGGTAACAGATAGATCTGGACCGTTCTTCACTGTAGATCGTTCAAAGCTGCAATACAATGACACGCCTATAATACAGCTAATGACATATTTCAATAAATGGAAATGGTGGTTTAAAAGCACTGAGTGACTGATTTTAACTTTGGCTGAATTACATATAATCGCAGCTTGCTTTCAGTCAATGAAAGGACGCACACAATATTCTGTACAAAGGTATACGAATTATTACAAAAATTACAGATCATTCGGCACTAATGTAAAATCTAACAACTCTTTGTCAATGTTAATATCTCAATCACTTATACATAGATCTAATCTTCTTTTTACTTGAAGTTTACGACTCTCTTGGCTAGCTGATGCTGGATTTGGAGACGCCAGACTCATGCATTAGTTTAAGTTCACATTTGGGGTATTTATATACATAGTTCTTGTGTTCTTTGTGGTTAAGGTAATAATTCCACTCGAATTCTTGTTTTCACTTCAGTTAGGACTGGAAGACACCAGACCCATGTATTCATGAGTGCCATATCAAAGTCAGACCAAACACCAAACCTTCCGCTTTTAGAGTGATAAAACGGAATGATGGCAACTTATCAGAGAAACGAACAATGACAACGTGAGATCCAGGCGGTCCTGTTACTGGAAGTCTGGCGAGGTGGGGGTTTGGGGGAGGGGGAGGGGGGAGATGTCTGGAACCATCGGTGTCTGGGCTAATGAAGATGACCCACTAGTCCATTTTTTTACTACCAGGTCATGATAAAACTGAGTTCGTCACATAAATCTGACCTGACATGTCCTATATATTTATGACATCTTTCCCTTCCATCCCTATCTCAACCCCCTATTGATTCTCTTTTCTTTATATTTACTAGCCATTGTATTACGAACCCATGCATGTATCTACGAGTTTGCATTTTAACCTTGTTAATATTCATTAATGACATACTGCTGTCATTGCTCTGGTAGTGGTGGATGTTTTTGTTGATGATATCATAATATGATGATGATGATGATGCCCCGACGAAGAACCAAAAGGTTCCAAAATGTGGCCACTAACATCACTTTATTCAATTCTGGTAACATATCGAGTTCTACAGATTGCTGTTTGTTTCTTTTAGTGTTTTGAGCTAGTGACCGGTAGGCAATGTCTTTAAAGTCATTTGTATAAAATGATGGTGATGATAATAATGAACAACATGAGTATTCGAAAGTTTGGCTAAAGATATCAATTTGTTCAATATGATCTTTTTTTTTGGGGGGGGGGGGGGTAATATGTCTAATTATTTGCCGGAAGACAGCCGTCTTAGATTTTAAGGTATTTTCATAAAATGATGATGCCAATGATGACGATGATTTTATTTAGGTTAAGTTACTGTTGTTCTTATTTTACTGTTTGTAGTGGTGATGTCTGCTTTTGGGAGGCCACCCGCTGTACTGCCTGTGCCATATTCCATCTCGCTACACTGTGCTGATGTGATTTGAAATTTGCTGTGCGCTGAATTAATCTGAAAGTGATACTGATACAACATTGTGTTTCTGTGTTGCTTTTTCCTCATTTCATCAATGTGGCGACGTAGGGCAGTGCCCGCCGGCATTGCATAAAACAGCAATGTCGGAAATTCGCCGGATTCTTCAATTACAGCACTGGTCGTCAATACGTATGAATAAATGGATAAGTCGAAAATACGTTTCTGAATACAATTCATAACTTGTTTATCTACAATGCCACATAACCTAACCTTTTTTTTATGACCCCGATATCGAACCACAAGTTTAAGATCAACCTATATTATTTCTCCAAGTGTTGGATCACAAGTATCTTTAGCATAACTTTAGGAAACAAGTACATGAGATACAAGAAAGAAAGACACAGCGTGAGAGAGAGAAGAAAAAAATCACAAAAAAATAACCACACAAGAAAAGAAAAGAATTAATGAAGAAAGAAAGAATGAATGAAGAAAGAAACAGAAAGAAAGAAAGAAAAGAAAGAAAAAACAAAGAGAGAAAGAAAGAAAAGAGAAAGAAAGAAAGAAAAAAGAAGAAAGAAAGAAAGAAAGTGCAAGTCCTGTATATGCCTATCTTGAATATGTAGGCCAGTGTACTCTGAATACGTGACGACCCGAGACCTGACCCACAAAAATAAAACAAAGCAAAACAAATTGTTATGTTGCTTACCAGCGATTTTGTGATGGACGCGTGGCATGAAGAAATAAGGCAAGGGGAGAGTGGAATGTGGGAGGGAAAAGAAAGGGGGGAGGGGGGCGGCTTCTTCGGCAAAAATTAACCCTAAGAGTGTCCAGGAGACTATCTTAATCTAATCAAGATCAAGAACTCAAGGCAAGTAGGCCTACTCTGCATGACTTTATCAACTTCCAAGGCTATTGCTACCAGATGGTCAAGATAGTGCCAATGATCTTTTGCTTCCATGTAGTCTTAATATTGTACCTAAATGCTCCAGAGGACTTGAACAAACCTGTATCTCATCCCAACTCTTTCCCCATCCCCAACCTTAAATCTTAACCTTAAATCAGATCCAAATCATAACTCTCCTGAAGCCACTGGGCTGGCAATGGAGCTTCTCCCTTCTGGAGTCTAGAATCTAGAAATACATGGTGGCTTAAAGTAGGTCAACATTTTGTAGGTTGGCACTTGACATGTTATGAAACATTTTATTGCAATTTAATTTCTGAGTTGCAGTCAAATTAGTTTTACACTTTATCTTCATGTGGTAACGTTTTGTCTTGTAAATATTCAAACTGGTTTTGAATTGGTTTAAAAGAATGGCTTGGCTGATTTTGACCTAGCACGACACAACTGTTTTGTTGTTTGTTTTTTTTTTAAAGCCCACTTATGGCCCACCCTGTAGAATTTGTACGATATAAACTGATGTCTCAAATCAAATGATGCAATTTGATTGTTCGAAAAGGAAAACATGATTGCATTAGAGCACTGAGTCTATTTTGACCACCTGGTCGCAATAACGGCAATGCTTCCATTATACTCTCATAATAAGGAGCTGGTCGTATATTGCTTTCAAGCATAAAAGATCTGTTCTTCCTGAACATGAATAAACATCGCTGTAGCATTATAGCAAGTTTAACCGTTTTCTACTTACCCTTTTCGGGAATCCTATTCCTTCGTCCTAAACGATTACGATTGTCCTGAACAATAGATCCACAACTCAACATCATTACTGAAGCAGAGCAATCGTCGCCCCAGAATTAAATTGTCCTAACTCCAACAAAAAAACTGTTGTAGTTAGGACAGTTTTAATATGAAGCGACGAAACGAGTGACATTAGAATACAGTAGAATAACCAAAAAAACCAAGTGGAATACCACACGCTATAATAGGTCTACGAAGCTGAGACGATGACCCGTGGCATAGGAGGGCATTGGCATTAAATTAAATCGAACAGCCTGCTCTGGTTCTTCATTGTGACACCATTTTTTTTTTCGCCCCATGTTAATAACTGTGAACCTTTAACAGGACAGGGTGGTTGCACTTTTATCTTGAATCATTATAGGCCTGTCGTTCCAGAATCGATCTATACGGTTAGTTCTTGAACATTCATACTCTTTTGTTCTGGAATCTCTCATTAAAGTAAAGATCTAGTTCTTGAACACTGTTACGATAATATACACATATGTAAAAAATGCATGTACATGTAGTAAGGTTTATATTGTATATTAAAAAATACGGCAAAAGTGGTCGTTGAGACAAGATATCAATTTATAATTTGTATTTTGTACTCAAAGATATGCTAGTCTGAAGACCCAGTCAGATGGTTTTCTAAAAAATTAATATAAAAAATGTTATAAAAAATAAATTGTTAATTAAATGCATGTCATCAACGACTGATATTCACCATCATGAATTTCTGGACTTCAGGGAGTGCATTAATGATATTGCTTTATTTTTAAATAGATTTTTGGAATGTTGAGTAATACTCAAAGTCGAGGACTTATATGGGAAAAATAAATGTTAAAAGCTATCATTTCATTTTTTCAGTGTTCACTCACTTAAATTGGGAGGGGGGAGGGCGGGGTCTAATTTTTCCAATTCCCCCGCAAGATTCGAACCCAAGACACTTCCATCGAAAAGCAAACGTCTAATCCCTCTTGAGAATGTGATGCAGCGTTGGTTGGTTCTTGGGATTCCGTCCCTTTCAGCGTGTCTCAGCTAACTTACAATGGGGAATCTGTAACGTATACTTTCTCGAACAGCTATTATATACATACACTTTTAACTCAAGCCACAGAAAAAAATCTGACCTCTTGCCCCACCCCTAACTGACACACTTGCCATGTAGGTGAAGTAGCCTGATAAACTGCTTGCTTGAAACAATACACATGTAAGTCAACTATGTATGACGTCAAACACTAAAGCGCGTGCTATTTGCATGTGCCCACTCACACATAGTCAGACATAACCATACATTTGTGTCCTTGTTCATATGGTGTGAATTATGATTAATATCTGCCTTGGCTACGGCATCTCAAAAATAAAAAAAAGAAACAACAGCAACAACAGAAGCTGTATCTCAGTTTTTCAAAAGAGGCGCGTCTCAGATTACATCAGTCACTGTGGCAAGTTGGCCATTAGGCTAACATTTCATTGATGAAAAAAAAAAAAAACGAGGAAACAGGAACTCCTTAAGAAACTCTTCCAGCTGGAATATGGCGGTTCAACATTCTGGAACACACACACGGTTTTCTTAAAACAAGAAATACAACAAAGAAAAAGAATAATCATCATGGACATCACAGTGGACAATCTCTAAAGGCAATAAGGACTACCTGCTGCTTAATGATGCATTCATAAAAAGCACAGATATGAAATGGATAATAATAGAAGAGTTCCAACTTTTCGAACCTAACTGATTCTTCGGAAAGGCGAAAAAAAAAATCATTTTAGCTGGAGTGTCTTAAAAGATCACAAAGATAGTCACAGGTATGTAAAATTTTAAATAAAAAAAAAAAAGATCACAAATAATTGTGAGAACAAAAAATTTGAATTTCTCAACGTGGTTTGTTCTTCTTCAGGGCCAACAAAAAAAAATATCAATTTGGGATCTGTCACAAAAGTTTGAAGGGGAAAAAAAAGGGGGGGGGGGAGGGCAC
>JBCEWB010639399.1:0-17705 GCA_039654565.1 Peronia peronii
CCACGAATCGATAAAATCAGCAACCGTCATGTTATCTTTTAAAACTTTTTGTTATGATTGTTTGCCCTTAAAAGGACTGTCTTGGCTTTTGATTTGTCAGTTTTGTTTAGCTCTGCCCATCTACTGATACAAGTGTTCGTAATGGTCATATGAAATATGAAACCAGTTCGCTGCACAAGTCAGACTAGATCTAGACAGCACATGGGTGAATGCGTAAACTCGTCACTTGTAAACACATACACAACGACCCCTCTCCCCCCACTCCCAGATTTAGTCCAAACTAGACACAAGCCTCTGTTTCCTTTTCAGCAGAGCCACCGGGTTACAATGTGGTTTCGTTAGTCTTTTGTGCCCACCACTCCACTCCTCTCCTTACCCAGCTTGTGAAACTGACACACAAAGGGCACGCGGCTCGCCTCTATTAGTTTGAGTGAGCGGGAAGGGACAAGGAGATTTCTTGTGCACAAAAATAAGACCTGCATCGCTCAGTGAGTTTGATCAACATATCGATACAAGAGAAGTCAAAAGGAGAGGATGTCGATATAGAGGAATCTATTTGCTAACAAATAAAGAGGAAAAAATCCGTAAATCATGTCGATAAAAGAGAAATGTCTTTATAAGCAATGTCGATATAAGTGGTGTGCACTGTACTTTAATTTGTTTTGAATTTGTTTCAGCTATAAAGCCCAACCCTCGGGAGGTCCATCAGATGATCCCACCCCGGATTACATGAATCTACTTGGCATGATATTTAGCATGTGTGGGCTCATGATGAAAGTAAGAACTTGATTTGACAAAGTTTTGTACTCCTTTTTAAGATGAAAGGCAAAATTATCATTTATATTTGTAGAGGAATATTTAACATGTTAGCTAAGAGCCAACAAATTTCACACAAATGAACACTTGCAGTGCAGTGCTATACTAAATACTATCAAGTCTGGTTAAACTCAACCCCTTGGAATAGAAAAAAATGTTGACGTCAGGCAAGGCTGACAGTGACATTCAATTTTCAGGGGTCACCATCATTGAAAGATTGCACAACTCACTGCTAGCATTAGTTGAAGCTTTGTCTATGCAATTGCTACCTTCACTGTGTCGATTCTATATTTCAGTTTCTGTTTTGTTGGTTTATTGTCCACTGATAAGTGTCCAGCTTCTTTCAAATGTCAAATGAGTTTCCTAGTGACAGCATTAAAGTTGAGTGATCAAATGAGTGGTTTAGTTACCCTAGTGAGGAGTGAGTTAGGTTAGTGTATGTTCAAAATTAGCAAGATAGCAGAAGTCCAGTGATATTCGTTCTCAGCTCATAGACAGAACCAATTTCAAGCACTGTCCCACATGTTGGCAGACAATGAAATGGTCATGGGCTAGCCCATGTAGTAAAGGTGTCACATGGAATGGGCTTATTTCTTCTCCCCTACACTTGTGTTTCTCTTTCTTCCATTCCTTTCTCCTTTTTTTTCTGTGCACCTAGTGTGTACATTTCCTTGAAGTGGACATTCTGGCATCAAATTATACCATGTTCCCACGTATCTGACACTAGAGTCTTAGGCAGAGACCACTGTACCATTATAAGCCTACAGGCCATGATATGTGGTAACAAAGCATCACTTCCCCTCTTTCTCTGATTTTTTTCTCTGTTGTCACAAGTCATGGCTGTCATATAAAGTTAGCTTTCTGGGGAAAATACCTCTGAAGCTGTTGAAATCATTATTGACAAGATCAATAAAATATAAAGTGAACAAAGCAGGACCATTAAACTGAATTCACTTCAAGTAAGGTGACTTCTAGCACACTGCAGTGTAGTTCCTTTCAAATGTCCCAGCCCAACTCAATAATATCTGTGTCACAGTGGTAAAAAGACAAAGAAATGTTTTCCAAAACTTTACACGAAAATTTCATGGAATGGAGAAGTTGTGGATTATCTGCAGCGATATAGACCTGTTCAAGTTAATATAAGAAATACTGATGAGATTTATCAGTTACAAGGAATGGAAGATTAAGAAGAAATTGAACAGTTTATGTAATAACTTAAAATAAATAGAGTAAAGCATTTGGTGTATATGAGTCATGTCAGACTGTTGGATTAGTTTTGCTTTTGACTGATCTCAGATTATTTGATAGAAATGATGTACAAATTGAGTTTCAGTGGTCCATATTTCATGTTGCTTTTTTGTTTGTAAGGTAGCCAATATTTCATTCTTTTCTATTAGTCAGTACTTCTCTTAAAACAGCAAGAGTATATATTAGTATTTAATATGTAATGAGATATTGACAACTTACATGTATATTGTTTTTGTCCCTACAGTTGAAATGGTGTGCTTGGGTAGCTGTTTACTGCTCGTTCATCAGCTTTGCCAACTCACGGACAACAGATGATACAAAACAAATGTTGAGCAGTTTCATGTAAGTGACCCATTCTTTTATTAAACTGTATTTCATTTTTATCCAAATCACATCTAGAAAAAAAAAGACTTACAGCTGACTCACAGCGGAACATATGCAATCACTCATAATTGGTGATTCTGTGTGAGAATTTGTGAGATTTTTTATTTTGTTTTATGCCATGTAAGCTTTTATTTCCTGTACTAATGGCTTCATTCTTATCGTCTGAATTAAATTTTACTATTTGTGAAAATTAGTTCAGTTCTGATTGAGGCATTGTATGTCTTTTAGGTTTAACAAATGATTTTCAGTGTACAGAGAGAATGGAAAGGACCAGTCATTTTTTTTTTTAATTGCACTGATTGTTACATTTGGACTATATTAGTTAATCTCAATGGCAAACATATGCCTGAATATTCTACATTGTCATTTAGTTATATGGAGAGCTGGAGGATGTTCAGTCTAATGCATTATATTCTAAAAATAGCCAGGCACACTCTCTATCTGCAGCCTGACACAAAGTAAGAAAATCTCTCATTATAATTGTTCTTTATTTGAAAACATTAATGTCAATATTTTTCATTATATGGTTTGAACTCTATGGTGCTCTAAGGATTGAGATGATCCAACAACTATCATTAGCTCAGTTTATAAGTATATTCGTAGACAAAAAATTTGATGTAGAATTTTGTTTTGTTTAACTTCAGGTTGTCAATATCAGCTGTGGTGATGTCCTACTTGCAAAATCCTCAGCCGATGCAGCCCCCTTGGTGATGACAAATTAAATTTTTTTGTTTTCATTTTAATGTCATCTACCAGGAATTTTACATTCTGTTTGAATGAATGAAAGAATGGTATTTTGTTACACAGAAAGTTTTTGTGTGTCAGTAAACATTTATCATGTACCCAGAGACCCAGTGCAGCATCCATAAGTTCACCTAAATGTGATACAACATATTTTAAAAAGAATAACAAGCATATTTTCTGAACTATTTGAGTCTGAAATTTCAGGATGTCAAAGTACATGTATATCTAAACAAGCTCTTCAGAATGTCCTTTATGTGATGCTATTTGAATTGCACATGCTAGATTTACCTTTTATTTATTAAAACAAAGGGTATTTGAAATGTCTGTTTTGTTTCTTAAAATGAAATAAATATGAGCAGATCATATTTCAGAATGAGTGGAGATTAATCTAGTAATGAGATTTCTCATTTATAACACAAAACAACTATGTCATTTAATGTTACTAGTGTTAGGCTATATTGATGTATATTGCAAAATCTCATAATTTATGAAAATAAAGTTTAGTGTTGTTCCATTACAAAGAATTGTTTATTTTTTAAATATCAAGGATCTGTAAAAAACATTTCTTCCAGACAGAAAACATTGTTCATCAAAACATTATACAGTGAAATAGTGTAATATATAGGGCAATTAGCCGCAATTGGCAGTTCAAAATTTCTATTTAGGCCACTAGTTTTGACTTGGCAGCCATATCTGCAGAATGTTGGAGAAGCAAGGTATTTACTACAGTAAATATGCCTTTAAATCCACAACAGTAACTGTTAAGTGATTGTAATTCAGAATTGTAATACTAATAGCTTGTCCCTCTCATTCTCATGCAACTCATTGAGAACCTCAAACAAATAGTTAAGAAATGTATTTGCTAGGTATAATTATTTTCATTCATAGTATGCCACTGATGAGGAAAGTGATCGGTGACTTCTAAGTATAGAAGTTCTGATGAGAAAAACAGCCTTTTTTTTTCCCTCCAGGACAATGATATGGAAGAGTGACAAACACACACAAAACATCTAGACAAAAATAACATTCAACACATCAAACTTGGTTGGGTGAAAGACTCATTTACTTTGATTAAATACTAAAACATGGCACAAAATACAAATGAGGATGATTTGATCTAGGAGAATTTTTTTTTTTTTTTTTTTTTCCATTTTCTTGTCCAAATCATATATGATAAAATCTAATGGTAAAATATGGAAGATATCAGCATATTAACACACACTTGAAGTCTGAAACTGGGAACCACAAACAGAATGGCATCACACAAGTTTTGGCTAGATTAGTTACAAAGTGGGTGCACCAAAGAGAATAAATCATCAGTTTATCATTCCAGCAAAGTTCAGGGACAAACATTGCTGGAAATTTCATAAATATTGCATTGAATATTGAATGTACACGTGTATATTTTTTCCATTGCTAATAATGCAATGAACTCCTTATAAGGATGTTTTTCAAAGATGTGATTTACTCAGACTTGATATTGTGTTTATATGGCCATAGAATATTGAAAATATAGAGAAAAAAAGTGTAACAGTGTTTTGGAAGTTAAAAAGAAAAAAACCTGAAATGATGCACTGACGACAGAATATTCCTACTTCTATAACCTTCACACTCTTTGCCATGAGGCTACTTTTCAGTTTTATAAATTCTGAAATCATAATCATCAACTGAAATGTGTGCAATATTGTGGTGTAATAAAAACGTGCATGGCCTTTCAAACTATATCTACCATCCCTTCATCGCACAAGAGATTTACACTCATATGTATAGTTACAATCGCAGTTGGATTTCTTTTCAGTGAGGGCTGCTGAAGAAAGGTTGAGCTGCTCAACCTCTCACTGTTGATAAGTCAGGGGGACAATTGTTTAAATATTTTTTTCATGACAATGATAAATCTGTTCATTATATTACAACCTGGGATCTCCTTATGTTCAGGAATGAACTTATAGCACAACAAGGAGAAGGAGGGGGAAAGGGAGGGGAATTTGGGGACTGTAACTGAACCAAAAAAAAAACACATGCTGGATCCTACTATTCCTACCAGTCTCTGACGATGAATATGACAAAACAAGAATATCAGGATGGCAATTTACATGTACGCAACACCTTTGCTGTTTTCTTTTTTTTTTTTTTCTTTCTTTTTTATTTTAAAGGATCAGAGAAATAAAAAATGAGTGATATTTGTCACCCATCCCAAATTTTGGTCTTATAACTTGTAGAAGTGTAAAAAACATGTGCATGTTCAGAGGACATATACTGTATGTTATAAAGAACATTTCTTCCTTCTAATCAATTAAGATTAGAGGAGGACTACAGTCAGCTGCTTCACAACAATGGATGAAGCACTTCAGGACAAAAATCACCCCACTGTTCACACACAGGAAAATATTGTCAAAGGCAAATTACAAACTGTACTAAAATTCAGTGACAACTGACTTGCACAGGGTAGAAAATTGTATTTAGTTATTCATCTTGAATTCATTGAACCGTATAAAAATTTCAAATTAGGCCAATTCAAATCTGCATCAGAATTGATTTATCATTTTACCATACAGCCTTCATTCTGTTCAGGAAAAAAAAAATAAAATAGGATGTTCTGAATCACATGCAAATTATTGTAAATTTCCAGTGTTTAAGAAATAAACACGCTAAAAGAGATTCACGATAAATTCGACTGTTTTCTGACTCATATGTGAGCTATTATAAATTTCCAGTTTAACAAATAAAACTGTTAATTCAAAGAAGTTTTGTAAATGAGCAAATGGCCAAAGACTTTTATTTCATAATCAATGTGTATTCCTGTCTCACACTGTCTGTTTTGAACATTACTAGATGCTTTCATTGCTTTACCCAAATAGAAAAAAAACAGAGAGAGAGAAATATAATGAATCTGGTTTTCAACATCAGAGATTGTAAGTATAATGAGACCTGTGACACACGCATACATCCAATCCTAATTGTTTCAATTTAACAAAATAACTACAGTACAAGTTATTATTATGTCAAATACTTGAACTCCAAAATGACAAGACCTTTGACTTTTGAAGAAAGCTGGTACATGTATGTGTGGTGGATCTGTGCTATAATGAAAATTGATGACTGTTGTAGGGAAACACTGATTGAAGCAAAATACATTCACTGTTTACTGTCCCCCCCCCCCTCCCATATCTTCATAAAGGGCCAGCATTTAACCCATAAAGTTTCATCATCATGTTCCATTCAACCTATGGATCAATAATATAGTTACACATTCTTTCATAATGAGAAAAAAAAGAAGATAAAATGTACAATCCATTTCATGATACATGTACTTTTTCCTTTCAAACATTTTCAACAGACATAAATTGGCCATTTCTGCTACAAAACTTCATTATCTTTCAGTAGCAACACCCATTTTATCATTCCAAATGTCCAGACATCACAAAAAATAAATACATGTACTTGGATGTGGACAAACCTGACATCTGTGATAAAAAATGTTCAGGCAAAATTTCAAAGCCTCCGTCACTATAATGATGAATTATAGGAAAACTGCTGTTTCAAATCATGCATCACTGACAAAAAAAACCATGACAATAATTTATGCCTATGCATAAAATGAAAAAACAAAAATGAAACAATATATTCCTGTACAGATTATAAATAAAAACAATTATTGCTTATTTTTATGAAAACATGGGATGATGAAAGAACAAAAGAAAGAAAGGGTTAATGGGTCTGGAATATCATGTTCAAATTATGACCAAAAAAAAATATGTGATATGTAATCAGATTATGGGCCATCACTTGACATTTTGCAGTTATACATTGAGCTCAAAGTCCTTCGTCACCAAATCAGATTTGCATGCATAAAGTACAAAATATTGTTGGCATTCTTACTAACAGAGTATGAAGCAGACAATATCTATCACAATCCTTAATGCTTGCGTGAATACAAAAGCAATAACACCAAAACAATGCCCTATACTATAAACAAAAGAGCTTGGATTTTGCTGTTCTTGTTATGATATGTGATGTTATGAGCAAAATGCTTTCAGCTGCTGTTACTTTCAAGTCAAACAACACTTCTCTCTCTTGTGACCAAACTATTACCTGATTATCAACAATGCATCCAGGGTTACAACTTGGGCATATGAAGATTCAACAGGAACAACGAGAATAGTCACAACATGCAAAATTAAAAGAAATCCAAATCTAAGCCTGAAGACTTATAGTTTCAAGTAGAAATAAGAAATAAAAATGCTCTCAATACATGGAAGTGTTTTTGTTTTTCAAAAAGAGTTTTATAGAATGGAGCTAGTCAGAGAACAGGAAAAATAAATTAAAAAAGATGATTGTGACTATGTCCGATCTTCCCATGAACTTCCCATTTCTTGATAGTAAGAAACATAAACCTCCAACCAAATATTGTACATAATAATAATATATGGACACTTTTCACAGTTGTATTGTGGTCATTATTTCTGAAATCAAACATATGCATAGTCTTCAGCTTCATAAATTGCATCTGTGATAAAGAACTCTGCTTGTAAAACAATTCTGTACATCTGAAATCTAATGCATGACTTTCCTCAGACATATAAAGTCATCATTTAACTGTAGACTGAGACAGGTGTATACAGGTTTACTTCAAATTTGATCATAGACTGTATTGTACTCAAATTCAGTATCTTTTGTCATAAAATACTTTCTAATGTCAGTCCTTGCTAATCATGAAGACATGACAGTAATAGTGGACACTCCAGAGCATCAGGGATAAATGTTTGCAGAGCAATGTTTATTGACATATAATTTAATCTGCTTAAACATCATCTTACTAAGGACAGTACTTCAAATTCATCACTCAAGCCAATTCATTAGTCAGTTTGCAGGTATCAAAAAAAAACAAAACATTCAAATAATCTGAGTTTTCGTGCATTTATATTAGGTAGAAACAATACATGTACATATGTCATTATGTCTCATAACTCACTGTGACACTCACTATTTCACATTCTGAAGTTTGGTAATTGTCTTGTAGAGAAGTTTTGTCCTGTATTTATGCAATACAAATATATTTGGGACCATCTATAATTCAATTAGCTCTGTATTTGTGACTTTCACCTCCTGCCCTCTCCCTTATATCACATTTGTTAATTAAACTCAATACTGTTTTCTTCAAGACTTTTCCTGATGTACAAAGATCAATGGTTTAATGAGCAATATATCAGTTCACAGGTAATTATGAATAAAGTTCTGATTAAAATATTGCCTCTTATAATTGATGAACTAGTAAGTGTATGCATTCACTTGTTTTCTATTGCGAGTCATGGTTATAGTTAATTAAGCATCAAACACTGGGCAACTATTTTCTCAAACAATTTTGTCACATTATTTCAAAAAGAACAACTATAATATTTGTTGCACTGATGCTATTCTTTGTATGATGAGTGGCTATTGTTCTAGAACACAGTACAAATCTAATAAAACACATCAATGATGTCCAGTTGGACACCTTGTGGAATACACAAGATTTGTAAATTTCGTAAGGCATAATGGGAGAGAAGGAAAGGGAATGATGGGGAGCGACGGAATGAGAGATAAGATCTGTGAAAGTTCATCTAGTCTTTGGTCTTTTTTTTTTTTTCAATATTTACTCCCCACCCCTTTTTTCTCGCTCCCCTTTTTATTCCAGATGATAACACCACTGCAAGACTATAGAGAGAAAACCATCAAGTCTGAGAACACTATGGCTTTCTGAGTTTTTTTTACTTGTTTAATTTATTTCAATTTTTAATCATTTGTTCCCACTCTGTTCTTCTACAGTGTTCACAGTTCTCCCTCTCCAAAATCCTCTTTAACCATACATGATTTCTGTTACGGTATCTTTCTTCGCCTTCAGAACACAATGTACAGGCTTTATGGATGGCAGCATATTCCTAGCATAGGACAAGATGATTTGTCATCAGCACTAACCTTGGATATGGGATTTGAAATCTGATAATTCAACATTCAATGCAATGAAAAAAGGACATGACAAAATCAAATACCTGTAATGAGATTCTGCCCATTTCAACTTAAATAAACTGTTTCACGCTATTCTACACAGTCAGCAGCAAATGAACTTCATCAACTGCAATGGCTGAAAGTGGGCATTTAAAAATTGCACTCAATAGAATCAATACAAAATAATTAGATGAGACGACAGCAAGTGCTATGGGTTTAGAACAAAGTAATGGTCAAATAATAAACAGTCTTAAAGTTTGTAATAAAAAATTACTTGCTGTTATACTGCTAGGATCACCATGTATTTCAATTTGTGTCTTACCATTGTGAATGTGAAATAATGAATTTAAAAAAAAAAAGGGTAGAGTTAAAATATACAAAAACATTATTGAACTCACAAACATTCATACCCGATTGCAAAGACTAAATGTGAAGAAATAAATCCGCATTTACCTTCACTGATTAACTTGAGATCAGATGGAGCAAGATGGGGGAAAAACATACACAGGATGTATGTAATATGAGATATGTAGGTAATATGTAATAAAACAGACTAGAACTGATGGTGAATGGATTGGAAATCTGAAGACAACAATTGTTGCTATGTTCTGTTGTCTGCAATGTTATTTCCATCTCTGTCCTCGTTGTTATGATCACTACCATTGTAACTTCCATTTCCACTGCAGACTTCCCGTTCATCATCATCATCATCGTCACTAGCAAACCGATTATCTACTATAATATTGTCTGTGAATCGACCATCACTCGAATCCCCAGTGGTGAATCTGTTGTCAAGTTCTTCACCTGTTCCTAGTTCAACTATTTCTTGCTCTTCCTCCTCCTCAGCAGTGCCAGCGAACTCATCAGCAACAATATTTCCATCCCCTGATATAATGTAATGTTCATCATAATCCTCGAAATTATCATCATAAAAATTTTCACTGTCTGAGTGCCCTTCATGATCTGAGCTTTCGTCATCATTGTCATTTTCATCATCACTGGGTACATATCCATTAGCAAAGACTTGACCTATGCTATCACCCGAGCTGTTAGGGGTTAGACCCAGTCGATTCTCAGTCTGTTCTGGACCTGAATGAGGATTTGTTCTGGACACAAATCTGTTGAATGAATCATGTTCTCGCAAAGCTGATTCTATGTCTCCTGCATGTGGAGAGCTCGAGTCCCGCCAACTAGTCATCTGTGAGAGATCAGCAGTTGGACTGGGTTGTGGTACCCGCGAGGATGTCAGATGACGATTCATGTCATCCAGCCGACTTTCAAAGGTTGACCACAGTGCACTTTCCTGAGTGGGCGTAGAGTGAGAGAGAACTTCTGAAATGCTGGGTATCCCTGCTAAAGAACTGTTTCTGCTCAGTGTCAGTTCTCGGAGTAGATTATCAAACCTATATACCACATCATTTCTACTCTCTGTTGAGGATCTTTGATTGCTGTCTGAGCCTTGTGAGGCTGAGCTAGAACTGATGGAATAAGGATTGTCTAGATGTCTCAAACCTCCTAGTTGCTGCAGTAGGTTGGACTGGTCTGTAGATGGAGCACCGCGTCGAATGGCATTACTTCTCTCAAGCCGCGATCTTAGATAGCTTGATGTGTCCCGTGGCCGACTGCGTTGCCAGCGGGTATCCCCAGCGCTGCGGTGTCGATCTGAAGCAGGAGATGGAGGGTTGAGGTAGCCGACAGATTCCAAATAAGAATTGGGCAAGAGGGGAACGATGTTGAAGAGAGGAGGCGAGGCACTGCTCTGTGACAAGCCTGCAGAAGTCTGAGTACAACCAGCAGCTGAACTGTCCCCGGCAGCTTGAGTGCCACTCAGAGCAGCCTCTAATGTTGTCTCATCCTGGCTGACTATCAGAAGATTGTTAACTGTGTCATCGTAGCTATGTTCCATTTCACAGGATTCAGATCTTTCTTCCTCTTCTTCTGTTTCCTAGAAAGATCACATTAAAAAAAAGCAGACCAGTGCATTAAAACTCAAAGTCAAATTGTGTGTGATTTTCTTTAGAATGTAATATTACTTTAAAAGTTATAGACCATTTTATAATAGTAACTGACCAGAAACTGGAGCTAAATCTACATTCTTCATTTCATCTGTGTAGATTAGAAATTAAAATTCACAATAATTTTTAACAAAATTCAGTAACTTGTGTTATAAATTGGCAAACACCTAAAAAGGCCAAATGCCTGAGAAAACATTTAATCTTTTTTTCTTTCAGCCATTATCCTGTTCATAATCTTTTGGCAGAGATCCAATAACTGCAGAATGAATACCTGATATTTCTCCTGTCAGAAAATAAATAACCGAGGTCAAATAGTTCATTATCTGTATCGCGGATATCTTACAGCTGAAATCACAAACTGTGGCTCTCCGAGATTTTCTTGCACAGGAAAATGCCGTAAAGGTGGGAAAAGACATCAACACGCATGCACTGATATCGCCACTAAGTGGACTGGAAGAAGTTTCATCCAGACTCAAGTGCTATTACTTACTACGACAGATAGGGACTTGCTGTGCGTTTCTTCCCTAGACAGCACTCTTCCGATCATGTAAGATTATGAATATAGTGACAACAGATTAAAAATTTTAAAAAAACAAAAAAAACGATTTGGCTCATATCTGAGACAAGTTTTCTCCCATATGGTACCCTTTACATGCTGAAAAAATATGAGTTATAACAATATCGAATTTAAAAAAAAAAAAAATTTGCTTGGTAACTGACTGAGCTAAGTTCAATATAATGTCCCTTTAATCTTCATGCAATATGAGTTGTGACAGCATTAAATCAAAAACATAACTTGGCTTGCATTTTGAGCCCATGAATTTACCTGCAATTGCTCATCGTCCTCCACCCATTCCCCTAACTCCATGGCAATGCGACGGTACCGAGACTCTCTCAGCACACCTTTGGCTCTCAGGGTCTTAGGATGGTCTGGCCCCATGATCTCTTCACTCAGACGAGCCCATTTCTTAAAGTACTGGTATGACCTCTTATAATCCTAAAGAAAACAAATAGGCCTAATATGAAAACATATGAACACCTGATGTTAAGTCCCCTCTAATCATGATCTGACTATTCGTAACTGTATTTTATATAACAACAAAGAAGACATCATGAAACATTTTTGATATACATCTTTTAAGTCTTGCTTACATTAAACAAAAATAAAAATAAATAAATATATATCATTTCAGCTATATATCCTATGACAGATTAAACTGGGCTTTCCAACACATGAGGAAAATATATCATCATATGACTCACTGAATAGATGGAGTTTTGTTTTCTCACAAATAAATATCCTACTATGATATAGGACACCAGTAAGATATATGACAGCAAAAAAAAAAAAAAATAAAAGAAGTAAATAAATAAGTAAATATTATGACCTACGACTAAAAAATTAAAACCATTCCTACAACAAATGCCCGTTTTCAAATAAAAATAAATGAAATGAAAAGACAAGAGATTTAAGCTGAAAACTGTTTCTTCATCCTAAACATTCATCAATGGGTTAGATGTTCAGTAATTGCAGACACCAACTTGTCTGGCTTTCTTCCCATACGCTGAATCTTTCATTGTTTATCACTTGTTGGCTAATTTCCTATGTAAGGTCCAATGAGTGTTTTCTTTTTGCATGACATGCAAATGCACTGAGCACACCAGTTTAACTCTTTGCCTTACCTTGTTGTCCTCATACACAATACCAATGTTGATGTACAAGCGTGAGGTGAGAATGTGCAGTTCTCCATACATCTGCATGCACAGCTCCATCGCTTGGTTATACAGCTGAGAATATACAGAGCATGTAACAGGGCATATTAGCTTTTCACAGCAGGACTTACACCACAACCGATCAGCTTAAACTGAACAATGACTCTACTAGGGCCAATTTAGCCTAGCTACGACAAATGGGTAAGAACATCATTGCACATATTTTTAAAGAAAAGATGAAAATCTTGACAAAAGTACTGAGTTATAGACATGGGAAAAATGGACAATATACTTGGTCTTAACTTTGTTATCATTTCACTGAGATCAGTGGAAAACAAAGCAAAATATGTAGCATGATGAAATGATGGCAGGTCTATTGATCTTGACATAACATATTTGTACTTTCATCAATTCATTGTAACATAACTATATCACAGACATTGCATGTTTGAGCATTATTACTCATTCATGGCTTTCTCTAATCTTCATTATTGTTGATTATATCCACCCCAGATATAATGACAAAGCTAGAGTATCAACTCAATACCATTTCAAAATCTGAAGTTCAATATTTATATATAAATTCATTAAAAGGAATTTCATAATCATTAAAACACTGTTAGGGCTTAACTGAATATAACTGAAAGGAATTTTGTTACCTTTAACTGCTCCATGCTTCCCCTTGTGGCTAGAACTCCTTTTGTCATCAATGCTTCAGCATAGTGGCCCATATCATTCAGCTGAACAAAGGAAATAGACAAGATCTGAATTGTCAGTCACAAAGCAACAAACCTATTCTAACTCTCTACCTATCTGCTTGCTGCCTACCCCTGGCTACCTTCATGCCTGCCTGCATACTTGCTTGTCTAGCTACTTACCTACCTACCTACTTACCTATTCACCAACCAATCTATCTGGCTATTTCTCTAACTAATTGCCTAGTGTTTGTTTGCCTGTCCATCTGTCTGCCTGCCTGTCTATCTATTTATTTATCCATCTATCTATACATCAATTCTATTTCTCTATGCACCTATCTATCCACACGCTAGCCCACACGCATTCAGTCATTCGCAATCGAGAAACTGATCTGGGAACAAAGTTAGCACTGCAACCACTGAATCCAATTACCTCCATGAATATTTTCAGTGCTCTGTCGATATACTTATTTCCTTCCACTACAGCGTCTGGACCAGACAACTCTGATCCTCCCCCACAAGCATCCCAGCTCTTCATATTGAATGCCAGTCGCATCAGAGACATGCCCAGTTTGAACTGAATGAAACAACAAAATAAAACATAACATTAATCAAGGCATCAAAAAATTCATCATGCACAATACTTAGTCCAAAAATTTGTTTCTTCTCTGTTGTACCTTATTGGTTCTCAAAGCTGAACATCATCATCTATATAAATAAATAAAATTTTCATTACATTTATTATCACATACTCAACATGTGTATTAAAAAAAAAAGTCTATTCTATTCTAGTAGCTGAAATTTTTATCAACATAATTTATCTTTTGCCAATAATTACCTCAGCAAATTCTAAAGACCTAAATATTCAGAAAATTCAAGTAGTATAAAGTTCATTGCCCTTAAAGCCACTTGATATCCTGAATGAGTCAGAATTCTCTCAGGACAAACAGACTTTTTTTTTCCTTTTTCTTCATCAACCCCATAAATGCACACACAGACACATGCAAAATGAACTGAAATGTGCAAAGCGTACAACACATCAATGATCAACATATCTTCTGAATAGTTCACAAAAAGCATTTGTGATGTAGCTTGCCTTGTGATATGATCCTGGAAGAGTTTTGCGAATATGAATAGATTTCTTTGCATAGTGGATGGTTTTCCGCAGATCTGGTAACTGACTCCTTGAAACAAAGTCATTCAGCTTCAGTTTCTGCAGAGATACATATGAGAACCAATTCATTTACATTTCATGGCAATGGTATCAATTACAATATTAAACAAACATGATCACTGTTTTAGACTCCAGGATAATACGGATACGGTATGTTTATGCCCTTCAACCTCCTGTGGGTGGTTATCTCATCTTGTCAAATAGATAAAAGAGCAGTTAAACAATTTTTTCTTAAACAAAATAATACAAATCAATGCAGCTGATATTTATAGAAATTGGAACATTTTCAAACACATCTGATAAAACAAAAATTCAACCAACAATTCACACAGAATTTCTACAATAAACATGGAAAATCATGAACTAAGAAAAGAGCTGAACAAACTTACCTCATCATAAATTTCAGACATCAGTGCATAAAGTTCTACCATTCGATGTGGTCTTGCCCCAAGTTCTTTCTCCTCAATCTTCATGGCAGTTTTCAACAATTCAAGAGCATCCTGATGCTTTCCTGCCTGAATCCTAAAGCCGGTGATTACAAGGTGAGCAAAGTATTATTTTCTGTTTGAACAGTATTAATTATCTAGGTTAACAAATTGCTGCTAATGGAAGGAAAAAAAAAAGTTATCTACAATTTCTGAGAAAAACTCAGGTTGTACATAAAAAACACAAAATAAAAATACAAAGAATCCATCCGAATTGCCCACGTTCCTTCCTTCTGAAACAATTCACGAACAAAAAAAGCAATTCTCACTTTTCTTGCTTCTCTTCTAAAATTACTTTGGACTATTTTAGAATATAATTTCACTGCTCCTGGTCAAATTTTTCCTTGAGTCATAAGTTTAGCAGAACATAACTAAGATATACTTTTTCAAATGTCAAACTGATTATGTAATAATCATATGACAAAATGTTTCAATCCATATACTTCAACTAAACATTCCAAAATACTTTTCAACTAAACAAAAAAAAACCTTATGGCTTTTCATAGGAGAAATAAAAATTTTTAAGAGCAATACATCTCACTAATTTTACACTATCATATCTTAATAAACTTTACATACGTGACCCTGCAAACTTTCTCATATCTCAAGGACACAGCTGCTTCATTGGCAGAATCAGCTTCTTCAAATCTCTTCAGTGCTGCTTCATAACTGGAAATCATTTCTGAGATTGGACCAACCTATCAAAGGAAATGGTCATGTCTGAGTTTAACAATATATATATACTGACGGACGGAAAATAAGCCAAATTTTTCTAAAAGAAATAGAAGTTTCTTCATTGCAGGAGCATCTGGTTTTTGCATCAAATCAGACATTTTTTTTACTCTTTCAAAGCAGATACCTCCCACCCAAATTCATTCTGAAGATACATATTCTCTTATTTCTTCTGTGTCAAAATCAGTGAATCGAGTCATTAAAATTTATTCAAAACAACGGCTATCCTGTTGATGATTCTCATGAAGAGAATACAGCCTGCTCAAAGAGTGTAAAACGATTTTTCAAAATAAGCGTCAGAAAAGATGGCACTCAAAAGATTTACCAAACATTGTAATCCTACCTTTCTCCAGTAAGCCATCAACTGTGAGCTGTACTCCTCATGGTAGAGACGATCAAAGACTCTCCAGTCACATAAACACTGAGCCAGGTGAAACTTGTCATCCAAGCAGGCCAAGTGGTAAGGATATTCCTCCACCATCCGTGAGACATCGCTGTGATAACGGAAGAAGTCAGCCAATTTCAAATGCCAGAAGAAATAATTGCTGGACTTCTCCTGTTTCCCTGATGAAGTGTCGTCATCTATGATCACAGTTAAATATCTGTAAAAATAGAAAAGACAAGAAGAATTTATATTGTAACTTGATGAATTGATGTTACTGAGTAACTAATTATCATTAGGTAAAATTGGACCAAATATCTCATATTTCCTTTTCATCTGTTACATGAAACAAATGGGCCCAAGAAAAGTTGTAACTTGTTAGTGGCTATTGTTTTTTAAGTTAGAAAGGAATTGTCACCCATTGGCTGGTGTCAAGACACTAGTATACTTGGAGAACTAGTGTAAGACAGCTATTATCCTTTCAGCAATTTACTTGCAGCACTCTCAGTACATAAAAAGTTTGATATATTGTCAGTGCTCTATGATAATGGTATACATTATTTTCAGTACTTTCTGCGAAAAACATTGCTATAATACAAACCATTTGGTGAATTTTGACATAATGAATATATTGAATTAATACATAATGGTGTTGGTGCATTTCTTTCTTTATGACATTGTCAGATAGTTCTCATGCTCAGGAATGCCAGAAATATTATTTGCATTTTGGAATTAGTCTAACTTATGCCATTATCCTAGAGCAGTAATGATATCTCATGCAACAGGATAGAATAAGTCAGATGTCAATGAAAGCGTTGTCCAGAAAACTGGATTTACTGACAAAAGGTCAAGCACAGAAGAGCCGCAGTTATGTAATTTTTTTGTATTGGTAAGCATACTTATTTCTTTTTCTGCTGACACCAACAACACATGTACAATTGGACATCCACTCATTTAGCCTGACCACAAGACATATATTACTGTCTGAGATACCTCTTTCTGACAGCCTTGCTCAGAGCCCTGTGGTAAAAGTCCAGCCTGCCCTGACTGCTGTCCCCATAGGGTCGCAGGAAAGGCTGAAGTGTTTGGTACACCAGCTGCCATCTGCCCTCACTCAGCACTCCCTTGGCTTTGTTCTTGTCCTTCTCACTGCCTTCTTTCTCCTCTGCACAGGTCACAGACAATAAAATCAAGAATAATTAAAATAAAATCATGTCTGCACATACATTAAAAACATGTTGCCTTTCTATTCAAAAGAAGATGGGGGGGGGGGGGGGGGGGGGGGGGGGGGGGGGGGGGGGGGGGGGGGGGGGGGGGGGGGGGGGGGGGGGG